>JASFAT010000130.1:0-286335 GCA_031353405.1 Baronia brevicornis
CGTTTAGCCGACGAAGTAAGTATTGTGCAGATAAAAAGGTATTTTTTTCGAACATATTTCTTTTCTGGCACGGAGCCTTGAGGTTTGAGGCATGACCACAATCACGCCAGTCATTAGAGGCAATCGAATAAAGTGCCTGTCGCGCGTCGACCCTCGGGACCCGACCACCTATGTCACCCGCCGCTGATTCCTCGGCTGTCTGTGAAATTTTTCCTCGTGATATATTGACGTATGCAAACTAGGGTTTTATCCTCGACATATGTATATATGTACACTCCCTAGCCAAATTATTAGACGCACTGTATTTTTTTAGTAATTTTGAGTTTGAGTTTTTATGCAATAATGGTATATTTAAACTACAATATTATTGTAGTTTAAATATACTAGATTGGCCGGTTAATAGCCCTGATATGAACCCAATTGAAAATGTGTGGGAGCTGATGAAAAGAGAATTGGCTAAAGATGTGATTACCAACAAAACCCAGCTCCTAGAAAAGATTATTTATATGTCGAATCATCATCCTCAAATGCAAGAGACAGTACAGTCTTGCATTGACAGCATGCCGCGCAGAATTAAAGCTTTGATAGCGGCTAAAGGTGGCTCAACTAAATATTAACTTTTACTAACATTAATTTCACTTTTCTTTAAAACTTAATAAACTTATGCTTTTCTAAATTAATGTTGTTTTATTTATGTCAAATAAATCGGTAATTAATTGGATAATATAAAAATAATAAACAAATAAATTTAAAATAATAAAACGGTACAATATCACTCGGTAATTAATATTTTACATGAAATCTTGCAGTGCGTCTAATAATTTGGCCAGGGACTGTATGTACATACGTTCTCTTGTCAAAAGAATATATTTTTGAAATGCTTAAGAAAAAATGTGTCACCTCAAATGCGTTGTGAATTTCTTGATGTAATAGTCAGTTTATATAATATATGAAATCGTCAATCAATCTATTTAATTCATGCTGCATTACCACTGACTGACTCACTGATTTATTGACATCAAAATTGGAGAAGTTTGTTTGGAGAAAGTGTTCGGATGGAGATCGAGGCAGAGAAATTCTATCCAAGCTTTGAAAATATCAAGTTGCTAAATGACTCGCCCGAACCGTAACACCTACTGGGGTCAACCTCAAACAAAAATGGTAACAAGTGCAAACAAATGAGTGCGGGAGGTAATTCAAAATGGCGGAAAACAAGATGGCCGCCATACAAACCTAAATTTGTCATTTATGGGCCAATTTCGCTGAAATTTAGCAGATATATACTCGTATATAAAAACGAAAAGCTATTTATTAGTCTCGCAAAACTCGATAACGGCTCGAGCGATTTGAATAACTTTTTTTTTATTTTGTGCAATATAATACAGTGAAAGTTTACGAAAAAATATAAAAATATAGGGAAAACATAAAAAAACAGCTTGAAAAATGAAAAAATATTTTCTTGCTTTTACTCCCAATTCCTTTCAATAGATGGCGTTCGTGACAGCTTTGTCGTCTAACGGACGTGTTGTTATACAAAACTGTCGTTTCTTTTGTGCGTTTTTGAAAAGTATTGCATACCTAAGTACATTAGTGATACATTGATAAATGTATCACTAATATAATAAAACTTTTTATTTTAATATATTAAAGCCTTTTACATATTATACGTATTGCTTTTTAAATTCATAATTTTTAAATTTAACGTAAAAAAAGAAATAAATTGTTGTATAAAAACAAAAAGATTAGTTCGACTGACGTCTTTCAATGTCACCCTTCTGGCATAAGAAAATGAGATATAAAATATAAAATGTAAATTGATAAAGTGCGAATAAAGTATGAATAAGATATAAATGTACAGTGAATAAAAAATAAATTAATTTGAATTGGAAGAATTTCTATTACATCGAAGAAAAACCCCCTAAAGATCCCGTATGTCGCTGCAAGCAGTACGGCTGGTACGTTACAGTACTTCCAATATTCCAGGTGAAGATAAATACAGGGGAACATGAATTGTAGGTCAAATCAAGTTTACTGGGTCATCTTGTTTTTTGATAAAACCTTTCGATCGCGACACATGAAGCGACCCGTTTTCTGAAAAAATTGTTCTTAAAGCCCAATTTGGGTCGCACCATTGTTTTTCAAACCTACTTTTTTTATATATTCACGCCTATCCTCCGCAGGGGTTGGTAGAGACCACAGAGCTCCATCCGCTACCATTCATCGCAGCGAAACGGCTCTCCATTGGTCACTTCTCGCCCTCGTGAGAATAAGGACGTGACGGGTGGCGAACCACGTCGCCGTCGTTTTTTCAACAAATTATTATTTCGGTATGTATTCGTGTTAGTGAATCCCACGAGCCGCAAGGGAGGATGGAGGTCAGCCACAGCAGAGCCTGCATACTGAGGTAAGGCACCATAGTACCCGGGGGAGCCTGATCCTTGGACAGTCGGCACGCTTCATAACCTACTGCAGTGTATATACTGCATAAAATTCATATTTAGTATATTTATTTTTATACGACTTTACATCTGTTAAAGAGTAGCTAAGTCTACTGTAAGTCTTCAGAATTTTGATAAGGAAGGGCTGGTAATGCGGAAATATTGCTTCCTGCGTCCGGATCGCGGGGGCCCGTGGGATTTGTAGCCGAAATCACCGGAGATTTGTACCCGCTCTGCCCCTCTCATATTTTAATACTGAACATTAAGTGGAGCGTACTCTATGCTCAAACTTTTGCCCTATTAAAAAAATTGACATCCGCTTTTGCGTTATTTTTATGTAATAACTTAATTTTATAAAACTGGTCAACTATTTGTAATGTAGTGATACATTGATAAATGTGTCACTAATGCATTCCTAATTTTTAAAATAAAAAAGATATAAATTGTGATTTAAAATAAAAGACATTTGATCGACTGACGTCTCGAATGTAACATATCGCCTTTCGTAGCACAATTATAATAAATAATTTTTATAAAGTGTGTGAACATAATATAAATATAGATATGTACAATGAAACAAGAAAAATAAATTAATATTCGTTCAAAGAACTTTATTACAAGTTAAAAACCCCCTAAAGATCCTGGGTGACCCCGTGAAGAAATTATTACGGCGGGCACGCCATAGTAACTTGGCTTGGTTCAGTAAGCGATGACGAACAAAGTTTTTAATAGCATAGCAGGTACATGAACATGCCGGTCGGTGATGTTTTTGCTATAGGATAGGAAGGCAAATGAGCAGGTGTGTCACCCGATGGAAAGCAATCAACGCCGCCCATATCCGCAATGCAGTACAGAAGCGTTGCCAGCCTTTAAGGAAAGTGTCTGCTTCCGGAACTTCACCGCTCACCGGACGAAGCGCGGTAGCTAAGCTACCACTCAGACGCCTATTTTCTGCGGGAGTGAGTAATTCCCCGGGCGAGCCAGCCCATTCATGCTACAGACAAATAGTATGATATTCTTGACAAAGTCTTCGTCTGCAGCGTGGCTCTACAACTATGAAAATTCCATTTTACGTTTTCACTTTTCACATATAAACTGTCTTAGGGGAGATCTAGCAGAGTATGTACCTCTCCAAGCTATTGATGATGATAGGATTGATTTTATTAATGGAGTCAGGCGTTACTTTGCGGAAATCCATCACTATATGGACAGTCAAAAGTTTTAGATAGATAACCGAAATACACTTTTCGGTTATCTTCCGTAGAGTCTACTATACCTGAAGATGCCTCGTGTTGGGGCGAAACACGTGTCGTGTACAAAATGGAAAAGTGATAGTGTGTGTTTGGCGTTGTGTATAGTGGTTGGTGGGTGGAGAGTTGATGGCCGATTTTCGGTAAGTTTTTGGTTTAAGTTCCAAATAAATCCACTAAACCCAACGAAAAGACACACATTATTAATTTTCTGTTATTGTTTTGCTTGTCGCGGATCTTAGCTAAGTAAAACTTTTGACTGTCCATATAGGATTGATTTTGATAAGTTCATCATTTTCATCAATTCACAAATAATTACATAATTGTATTTTATATTGCAGAACTCTCAAGTAGGGCCAGGTCCAAAGCACCCTTAACGGCTAGCTTGTATGAAGAGCAAAGAAAGTGTGCCGAGATCGTAGCAGATAGGGATCTGTTGTATCTACCAACCTCTACGGGAAATAGGGTATATTACATACATACTTTTTTTAATATTCAAGGAACTACATCTTCACAATGTTCAAAAATTTGAAAGTATTCATCGGATTAATGGCAAATATAAAAAGCCGTTTGTTTTTACGCAGTCTTGTAAGCGAGAAACTTCCCTCGGTTTACTGAAATGAATTTAATTATGCACGACAAAATTTCGAGGAAAACATGTAAAATCTTGTTTAGGAGAAATTCGACGTGATCCCGGGGCCACTAACAAAGGCTTGTTCAGCAATTATTCACGTAACTGTCTCTGGGGGGGGGGGGGTGAAACTTGAAAGTAATAAGAACACTGACGAGTCTTCAGTGGAGTGCTACGTTGGGAAGATACGACTAAAGTCATGAAAAACATGAATCGTGAAATCTTTGCTCATCAAGTTATGAAGATAAAACTGACATAGTGTAGCTATAAGTTACTTTCACCGAGAGTTGATTTTTTTATGGAATTGAAAGGCAAACGAGCAGACGTATCACCTGATGGAAAGCTATCAACGCCGCCCATAGACAAGCGTAGTGCCATAGGCAATGCGGAAGCGTTGAGGGAGGTTGGGCCTTCGGAACTGAACCGCTCACTGGACGAAGCGCAGTAGCTGAGCTACAACTCAGACGCCGGTTTTCTGCATGAGTGTGGTACTTCCCCGGGTGAGCCGGCCCATTCATGCTACAGACAAATAATATGCCATTCTTGACAAGGTATTCTTCTGCAGCGTAGTTCTACCAGTATGGAGACTGAGATTAAGTTTATCAAGTTGCTGAGTGTTTTATTTATAACGAGAGTTATTCCTATGGCCTTTGAGCTTTACTTTCTGATAGAAAGAAAGCGGTGAACGAGACAAGCTGGGATTGGATCCGTCACAGAATCTCAAATGCAAACAAAAATTATATAGGGTGTCCGGTGGGAAAATTAGATTCGAATAATCAATAAACGCATGCTTACTGATTATTTTCTGCCAATATTGAGGGAACATTTTGCCTTCAGTTGACGCACGTGGTTTCAACAAGATGGCGTTACGCTTCATACTGCTAGATTGACCATGGAGCTTCTTAATTCTTTCTTCCCTAGAGATTTATTAAACTGTTTCGACGATGTTTCCTGGCCATCTAGGTCGCCAGATCTCTATCCTATTAATTTATTTTTCAGTGGGGGTAATTCAAAAGCAAATTCTATGAAACAAACAAGACTACCATATCAGCATTAAAAAAATATAGATCGCGAGGTTAACAGCATCCCGACGTCACTACTTATGTGAGTGACACAGAATACTGTGGCTAGATTTCAAGGGTGTGCCCGACGTGATAGTCAACATTTCGACTAACTCGTTTTTTTTTTAAAAAAACATACTTATCTTCTACGTTACAGTTATTAAATTTTATTCATATTTCTCTCTTAAAATACTCGTAATAAATATCCGGTCCACACAATTCATGTACGTAACCGTACGCCCAATTTGCGACATTAAATTAAGTCCTGGAAGGTCCTCCCGCGGGACGTGTCCCTCGATATAAGCCTGATTTTCATAAATGACTTTCATTCCCCCTCACTCCTTGACATATAAGACTGCGGCTTTGTGCCGAGGGACACTTTCTTTATTGATACGCGAAACATTATTACATATTTTATTGTTATTTTTGCTTTTATGACTTAACTTGATATAACATTTCTTATTCTCCAGTATACCGTGGTGATCGTTTATTAACGGAGAATTTATAAAAGAAGATGTTTTCGGTTGTCTTCCGTAGAGTCTACTATACCTGAAGATGCCTCGTGTCGGGGCGAAACACGTGTCGTTTACAAGATGGAAAAGTGATAATGTGTGTTTGGTGTTGTGTATAGTGGTTGGTGGGTGGAGAATCGATGGCCGATTTTCGGTAAGTTTTTGGTTTAAGTTCCAAATAAATCCACTTAACCCAACGGAAAAACACACATTATTAATTTTCTGTTATTGTTTTGCTTGTCGCGGATCTAAGCTAAGTAAAACTTTTGACTGTCCATATAGTGATGGATTTCCACAAAGTAGCGCCTGACTCCATTAATAATATAAAAGAGGAGATTAAGTATCAGCTAAGTCACGGAACAATTAAAAAAGAAATAATGCTTTCGTTTTTTTTATGAGATAGGAGATCAAATGAGCAGAGGAGGACCTGATGGAAACCAATCAACGCCGCTCATAGACATCCGCAGTGCCATAGGCAGTGCAGAAGCATTCCTAGCCTTGGCATTGTATAGCTAAGTAGTTTATATTATTATGAACCCATACATCCATCTTGAAGTTTTGTTTTACTTGACGTTCGATAAAAGAAATTAAATTTCTGCCATGTCAGTCTGTTATCAATAAAGCTTTACCACCATTTCGTAATGAGTTTCCTCTGAGCAGAGAAGAAATGATAAAAGACACTCCACAGGTACCTTTCTTATTTTTCATTTTATTTTTTTAAATTATGAATAAACTATGATATGAATAGCTAATGATTGAAGATTTCATCACCATGTGACATCGAGGCTATCAAGCTTTCAGCAAAAAACTTAAGATTTACTAGGTATATACTACAGAGACTGTAAATGGTATCAATGAATATTTGAAACAGAGGCACGGCAGCTCAGTGATCCCTTGACGACTTTCACCTTCGCGGTCACAGTGACCACGCAATGAATCCCTGCAAAATTACATTTTTAACCGCCCACGCCCAGGGAGTAACCGCTCGGACCATATTTGTCTACGAAAACAAATTGCCGCCCATTGCTCTCAAGTAGAAAGACGTAACTGGCAAATCTTTTCATAGTTATTATATATAAACGGGCAATATAAATAAATCATATTCGTAAGCTTTTAGCAGTCCGCTTCTGCACATACATTGGTCTTCTCTAATGGAGTCTTAGGTTTTTTTTATGGGATAGGAAGGCGAACGAGCAAGCGTATCACCTGATGGAAAGCAATCACCACCGCCAATAGACATCCGCATTTAATATAAAAATGAATTCACGCGTTACTTTGCGGAAATCCGTTATTAAGATCGAAAATCCAGCTTATTTCAGATTATTAATGGAGTCAGGCGTTACTTTGCGGAAATCCATCACTATATGAACAGTCAAAAGTCTTACTTAGCTAAGATCCGCGACAAGTAAAACAATAACAGAAAATTAATAATGTGTGTTTTTCCGTTGGGTTTAGTGGATTTATTTGGAATTTAAACCAAATCTTACCGAAAATCGGCTATCAACTCTCCACTCACCAAACACTATACACAACGCCAAACACACACTATCGCTTTTCCATCTTGTACACCTTGTGTACAAGATGGAAAAGTGATAGTGTGTGTTTGGCGTTGTGTATAGTGGTTGGTGGGTGGAGAGTTGATAGCCGATTTTCGGTAAGTTTTTGGTTTAAGTTCCAAATAAATCCACTAAACCCAACGGAAAAACACACATTATTAATTTTCTGTTATTGTTTTACTTGTCGCGGATCTTAGCTAAGTAAAACTTTTGACTGTCCATACAGCTTATTTCACTAAGATACGCATCGTTTTTGTGGATCTTAACACTACGTTCCCGCACATTTTTTATTATTATCACTATACCTATCATTTTTTTGTCTTAATGTTGTCTTTACTTGCAATTACATAATATTGCATCAGATTCCAAAAAAATGTGAATTTCCGTCATCCGTCGCCAACAGTTGAAAAATAAACAACGGGAACTCCCGTATTCCGTCTTAAATGTGTTAAGAACGTAAGTTGCTATATTAAACTGGCTAACATAGACGTTTAGCAAGACTACACTGACATAACTAATCGCAACTGTTTGTTTGGAAAAAAATGTACAATGAATCAACATTATGAAGGGATATTAAATGCAGTTACCGCGTTCTACGTGTGATCACAGACAGGCCCGGTTCGCACCGCCAGCCACAACGTAAATTTATAAATCAACGAGGCACGAACACATTTGCATACCTACCGCATACGTCGCATAATTTATGGCGACAAATATCGTACGTTTTAATCGTTATTAAATACAATAAAAAGGATATATACGCGGAATTATCCGGGACGCGTTTTTAAGCCCAAAAGGCATAGGAAATAAATTAATGGGCACACACGGTGTACAATTTTATAAATCTGATTCAACCATTGTACCGTTCCAGAAAATTCGCACACCTCAATAAAGTTTATTTTTTTTAATTTTCACAAGAGAAATAGAATTAGAAATAGAAATAGAATAAAAATGTTTATTTGTGACACACCTTTTTTACAGAAATTTAATGATGAATGCATGGTCTGGGAATATCTTTTCCTAGCCGCTTGTCCAGTATTTATGATATTGGTACACGGGTACGCGATCCCGGCCTCCCGAGCTACTACTGTATCAGTCTTCGTCTTCCGTTGCGGTAGTATCATATCCCATCATCCTAACTAAATCCATCTTTTCTTTCTCCTGCTTTTTTCTTTCTTCTCTATCCTTTTCCCTTCCTCTTCGCCAATCCACGGTCTGCGGTGCCAAAGGATGCGTGGCTAGGAGCTTAGTCGCAAGCGTGCCGACCGTCCCGGGATCGGGCTCCCCCGGGTACTATAGTGCCTTACCTCAGCTTGCGGGGCTCTGCTGGAGCTGACCTCCATCCTCCCTTGCAGCTTGTGAGATCACTATAACGAATCTTAATATACCTAAATCGTTGAAAAATGACGGCGACGTGGTTCGCCACCCGTTACGTCCTGATTCCCACGAGGGCGAGAAGCGACGAACGGAGAGCCGTTTCGCTACGATGAATGTGAGAGAAAGTATGGATGAGTGTGAAGTAAGCAAGGAAGGTGTGTCGGTATCGTAGCGGATGGAGATCTGTGGTCTCTGCCTAACCGTACAGGGAGACAGGCGTGACTATATGTATGTATGTTTAATGCTGAAATTAAAAGCTAAATAGGTATTAAATTTATCTTTTGAAATATTCCAAAAGTAAAAAAAAATTAAAACCTAAAATGTGACACAAAATAGTTGTAAGTATGCGGTGAAATAGTAAATAAAAACAATTAAATTCTACCCGAACTAAGGAATGCTTGTACTAACATAAGAATCATATATGATTCTATATGTTAGAATATTGACTGTATTGACTGACAGGCTATACTGTAACTATTTTGATGGCCTTTATTTCTTATTGGGGAATGGAATGAGAAAATAAAACACTTGTTAGCCTTTTATCTGCCCGTTTGTATTTAAACGTTACTTTAGAAGCTTCGTTCAAATTTAATGAGTCACTCCGCTAAGATTCCAGACTAAAACCGATAAAAGAACAATTGTCTTATGGGTACGCCCCAAAGCCGGCTTACAGCTCAAGTTTATGTTTATTGATGCCATAAACCGACCACTAACTGATAAATGCTAAATAAAGATTATATTTATGAATAGATAATAAAAAATTTAATAGCTAGCGATAGTAACCATAAAGCAGCCAGCCACAGTCCAATCAAACACATTGTGTATTATTTGTAGCGTCTAGAGTTCAATTATTATATATAAATTCTGGCTACCAATGGTCGCGGGTTCGATCCCCGCATCAAAATAAATATATGTATGAATTATAAATTTGAATTCTGAGTCTGGTAACCCCGCCAATCCGCATTGGACAAGCGTAGTGGGTTAACGTCCGTTCCTCCGGAAATGGAGAGGTCCGTGCTCAGCAGTGGGACATATGGGCTGTGGAAAAAATATATAAATTTTACTTTATGCTAACATGGCCATAGTCAAAGCATCTAATGAAAATGAAATATAAAGGCATGAAGGCCAAGAACACTATTTTATGTGGACAGATAGAACGTTTACTTAGCTAAGATCCGCGACAAGCAAACAACAATAGAAAATTAATAATGTGTGTTTTCCTGCTGGATGAAGTGGATTAACTTAAGTTAAATCTTACCGAAAAACGACCGTCAGCAACTCTCCACCCACCAACCACTATACACAACACCAAACACACACTAACACTTTTCCACCTTGCAAACGACACTTGTTTCGCCGCGACACGAGGCATCATCAGGTATAGTAGACTCTACGGAAGACAACCGTCAAGTTAATACCGCTAAATATCCACATAGTAATGGATTTCCGCAAAGTGACGCCTGACTCCATTAATCAACACTATTTTATATAAAAAAAGAAAAATAATAATCGAATTTCAAAATAATTTTAATTTAAATAGCAGAATATTAAAGTGAGCAGTAATCAAGAAGATTCTATTATATAGTGTGTTAGGTAGAATTAGATTTTCAAAGATAAATAATAAACAAAACTACAATGAATATATATAAAATTCAATAACTATTACGAATAAGAGTAGTGCAGGTTTTATTCCTTTTTAAATTTTCTTTTTGACTTTGAAATCGTCTTTTTGACTACCACGTTCTTTTTCATATACATTATAACATTCTTGGACTCCAGCCACAGTATTCTTGGCCACTCGCGTCGGAATGCCGTTATCTTCGCGGAATATATTTTCTTTTAATTCTGAGATGGTCATCGGGATTGTGTCATAGACTTTACTTTGGAGGGCAGGATAGGTACAGATTAAAGTTCATTGGGGGGAGATCCGGCAACCTTGGTCTCCAGGGAGAATCATCGAAAACGATTTATTAATTTGTTAGCGAGAAAATCACGAAAAAGCTTCACGGCCTATCTAGCAGTGTAAGACTAACGCCATTTTGTTGAAACCATGTGCATGAAATGAAGATAGAATGTTCTCTTTTTTTATGGGATAGAAAAGCAAACGAGCAGGCGTGTGACCTGATGGAAAACAATCAACGCCGTCCATAGACTTCCGCATCGCCGTAGACAGTGCGGAAGCGTTGACGACCTTTAAGGAAAATATCATTACGGGAGTGGGAATGGGAGGGGGAGGGGTAGAATGAGGGAGAGGGTGTTGGGCTTCCGGAACTCGGCCGCTCACCGTACGAAGCACGGTAGATAAGCTACCACTCAGACACCGGTTGTCTGCAGGAGTGTGGTACTTCCCCGGACGAGCCGGCCCATTCATGCTACAGACAAATATTATGCCATTTTTGACAAAGTATTCGTCTGCAGCGTGGCTCTACCACTATTGAATCTCAATGAGAGTCGAAAATAATCAGTATGCGTTTACTGATTATTCGACCCATGATCTAGTTCTGCCACCGGATATCCTGTGTGTGAATGTGCGAATTCAAGTCTTGCAAAAAAGGCTTTTCTTATCTAGGGGTCAATAGTTTGAAAAGCGACCACGCAGCGTTTTCTAAGTGTGTCGCGTCTCACACACACTAGTAAGTGTTTGAATCAATGAGTTGGGTCCCGTACACCCCCGATAACGAAACCGGACCCTCCAGTGCGTCGCATTACAGACACTATTTACTTGCGGATCGAGAAAAGGCGGACCGAAACAAATTTCCGCGGGATCCTAACGACCCCGACCGCCATTTAATCAGGCTCGAGTGTTGATGGGATGGCCGCAGCATACATTTTTCGACGCTAACACGTATCGAAATCTATCATGAGCCGTCTCCCATCCCGCTCTATCGAACTGAATATTAAGAGAGGTCAAGCTCTTCCAATCTGAAGACAGGAAATAACCAGTTTTGAGCGGCCCGCGCCGGACGTAACCGGATTTTTCCGGATTTCGGCCGTTTTATGTGAAGTGGGGAGCGTTATCGCTATAGAGACGCCGGCCGTCAAATACTGCTAGTTAGGTAAATGTAGCGGAAAACTTATTCGGCTCTCTACTTAGTTAAGTGAATAGTGTGCTGGGCGTTGAGAGCCAATCTTTTTACAAGCGTTGTTCAAGATTGAACGAATGAATTAATTGTTTATTAATTACAAATACATATATAACACAGCAATTTCAAAAAGTAAACGATATAATATACTCGTGTAGTAGTGTGACGTCATTAAAAAGCTTTCACTCGGTACAGGCCGTGACAGATAGATCGTCAGGTGCTGATTTTCAATGAGGCCTATTGAGTCACTCATATAAGGGTGCAATATTGTATAATATATATTTTATATAATGTATAAAAGGGACTGAAATATAGTAAATAAAAATAAAAAATAGATTTATGAAATTAAAATAAGAATATGTGACAGTCCGAACTTTAACTTACCTTTGTAGTAAAGCAACATTATCCTTACATAATCTGCCAACAGATGGCGCTACATGTAATATAAAATTAAGTTATGTGTATTGCATAAAATATTTAAATAACGATATTAATTCTAATATGTCCACATCCTAGAAGCAGTATTTTGTGCTCAAATAAACGCGTACCGCATTCATTTCCACGACAATTTTCAATAAAATTGCTTATGTGAAGTAATTGCCTGTCATCGACGAGAGTGCGTGCGTACAAGCGATGATGGAGAGCTTCATATTTTCGAGTGTAATAGAATAGCTCTCTAAACAACGTAACCACTTGTTTATTTATATAAGCAGCTGAACGTCTAAATTAAAAATATCTTTTAATTTAAAAAATCCTATTGCTAAAATGTGGACAGTCAGAATTTTTACGTAGCTAAGATCCGCAACAAGCAAACAAAAAATGAAAAATAATAATGTGTGTTTGTCACTGGAAGAAGTGGATTTACGGGGAACTTAAACTAAATCACACCAGGTGACTATGAAAAATAATCAGCTTTTCATTTCCGAATACACGAAGCCAGTACAAAAAAAACGTTCCGATATACTCGACTAGCTTTTGCCCGCGGCTTCGCTCGTGTGGAATTTGGTCTGCCACATTAAGTTTCGTGACAGATCATTTGAAATAAATATATATTTTTTTTACTTAATAGTAAAATTATATTACCACCAAAATTATATTAAATCATTACAAAATGTAGCCTATATGTTATTCCGATGTATAAACTATATTACTGTACAGTTTCATCCAAATCCGTCCAGTAGTTTTTTCGTGAAAAAGTAACAAACATACATCCATACTCACAAACTTTCGCACTTATAATATTAGTAGGATAGGATATGAATCATAAACACATGAAAAATTAATTTATAAAAGTCCACAAAAACGATCTCAATAGACTGAAGCCTTGAAATAAAGTCCTCTGTGAATGCTTTGAAAAGGCAAAAAAAATCGCAGTGGGCGTTTTTGCCCCGGTCGCCCCGTCTCACGCTCGTTATTCGGGCGCGTCTCTGTGGTCATTCGATTAATCACGGGGACTTTATGTCCGTACCAACACAAAGAGCCAGATATTTATTCACTTGAGCGATTTATCTGAATATTAAATGCAATTTACTTAACTAAAGGTTTCTTATTTAATGAATCCTGTATGTCCTTTCTACATTTATACCATTTATCTTCGCTAGAGCTGGATTTACTAATAGGCTAACTAAACTTCAGTCTACGGCCTTATAATAAAGATGAGCCTACATTCAAATTGAAAGCAAAATTAAAATTACACTATTCTAAAAAAAGTGGGCGAAAAGCGACTAATGGAGAGCCATTTCGCTGCGATGAATGTGAGAGGAAGATTGGATAAAAGGATGGATGAGTGTGGAGAAGGCGAGGAGGGATTCCAGCGGATGCAGATCTGTGGTCTCTGACAACCTCAGCGGGGGATAGACGTGAATAAATAAAAAAAAACACTGAACCGAAAATTAAGAGAAATCTACTCTAATTTAAACTGTAAGAGATGTAGGGTGAGTTTGTTCTAAGAATATACTCGCAAATGGCTCGAGGCACACGAATTAATAAATATAATGTAGTAATAATTGGCCAATTGGCTAAGTAACGGGGCCCCCCGCCCGCGGAGTCAATGGTCGCGGGTTCGATCCCCGCATCGGAATAAATATATGTATGGATTATAAATATTTATAGCGAGTCTGGTAAACTCACCAATCCGCATTGGACAAGCGTTGTGGGTTAACATCCATTCCTCCAGAAATGGAGAGGCCCGTGCTCAGCAGTTTCTATTTGCGTCTATTGAAATTTATCGTCCACCATATTTATTTGTAGTTTCGTAGCTCGCGCAAGCTAGACAACTGTTTGTTTCTGGTTCAGATCTGTAGATAACATCCTTGCCCGGACACAAAGCATGTAAATATAGAAGAGAATTGTTAACAAAGAGATCTTATCGCGCAGCTGACAGTGGAACCACTATATCTGGAAAGGCATTGGGAAACCTAATGGATATCTTGCACAACTCTTAATTGTGACTATATTCGGACGTTGATATATTTGTCTACAGTCAGAACAGGCCACACATTATCGCAGTAAATCGACTTGTATAAGAGTTTTACTGTACATTTTTTTATGCATATGAGGGCAAACGAGCTGCTCATAAATATCCGCAACACCACAGAAACCATGGAACTATAATATATTATGTGTAATTATAATATGTGTATGCTTATTTTTTTAAGGTGCAAATGTCGTATCGGTTCGGAAATACATACATGTGAAAGTAACTGGCAATGAATCCCATCGTACCGGATCGTCTCAGATCCAAATGGTGGTGATGAAACTTTTCTTTTTGGCAAATTCTACGGTTGTTCAGTAAGTATTAAGAAGTGGAAAACCAATCTCTTCCCTTTCCTCAACTTTCTATCTGTTTCCCTTTTTCCCTGATTTCAGAGGATTTTTTTTGTTAATCCTAATTGTAGGGTACCTACATTAAATATTATTGTTAATCATAATTGTAGGATACATTAAACATTATTGTTAATCATGATTATTAAAGACACTAAAATATTATTGTTAAAGACATTTTATTATTATTGTTAATCATAATTGTAGAATACATTAAACATTATTGTTAATCATGATTATTAAAGACACTAAAATATTATTGTTAAAGACATTTTATTATTATTGTTAATCATAATTGTAGGATACATTAAACATTATTGTTAATCATGATTATTAAAGACACTAAAATATTATTGTTAATCATAATTGTAGGATACATTAAACATTATTGTTAATCATGATTATTAGATACATTGTTAAAGATATTATTATTGTTAATCATAATTGTTGGATACATTAAAATATTCCTTTTCGTAATGAGCACAGCCTCCAGTTTGTGGAGGAGGTGTAACGCCTGAACATAAATTGTGGGCCCACCGCAGCGGTTGCCTTGGTCGCGTGTTAGCAGATAATTTAATTAAAAATGTAAATTACGCCGGCGTGCTGAGCATCTGGGAGATTGTCGGGATCTAGTTGCCTCGACTTTTGCGTTATAGAAATGGATATTTCACGATTGAAACGCAATTAATAGGTAATATGTATTATATATTAATAAAATCAATTATAAACACATTTATATATTTTAAAAAAATAGAGATTAAACCAATTTGCCTTCTTAGCCTATAAAAAAATGAAACTGTTCTTTTGTTCCTTACCGTTCTGCTGGTGAGCTTACTCTTAATATTTTCTACTATAAATACCCCCCATTAATCTACTGTATCTACCGTATTCTGAAGAAAAGTAAATGCTCTATCAAGTTAAAAGATACGCAAAGATAACAATAAATGAAATAATGTTTCGAAAGAATAAACAAAAGTGTTCCTCAACACACAGACGCAGTCTTATTTGTCGAGGAGTAAGGTCAATGAAAGTCATTTATGAAAAGGGTTTATTCATTTACGATAAAGGTACAGAAGTTTGGCTAAAAAGATACAACAGACAAGGCTTGTCATAGGGCAACACAATGAGACGATTACCCTAAATTATATCAATTATGTGGTGCTTACGAGGTCATTATGACTTCTCCGTGCTCCGGTCACGTCACACCACGTCACGTCACGTCGCGTCACGTCACGTCGCGCCACGTCACGTCACGTCACGTCACGTCACGTCACGTCCGTCAATTAATTATCCCGTGCAAACAAGTAGACTCAATCTGAGCGCGTCACGCCCTCGTTAGTTGTCAACTCGATGTTACGTGAAGCAATAAACGTTAACGGCGTCCAAACGAGGGAGAACTTTACGGCGGTGACAACGTAGAACAGACAAGATGATAGTCGTTATCCAAACTGGTGTTAGTTCCTGCAAACTGCACACGCACCGACCGCATACCATCACCAGGGTGGCAAGAGACGATAAACTTAGTCCGCTAAAACGAAAACAGCATATAGTAACCGATTTATATAGGGAGAGTGTGTTTGGAAAACCATTTGCTGTTCGTTAGTCTCGCTAAAACTCGAGAACGGCATGACCAATTTGTCTAATTTTGGTTTTGAATTTTTTTTTGGAAGTCCAGGGAAGGTTTAAAAGGTGAGTAAGTGTGATAAAAATATTAGGAATATAGTAAAAGCAACAATATCGTTTTCCCTAAGAAACTATCCCTACCTGTCAAATGTTTAATGTTCGTCCCGTCGTACATAATGGTAAGTTCACGCCTCACATTCAGAATAAATGTAGACATTAAATATTTATAGTATTCAATAAATAAACAAAACACAATGATAATAAAAAGGTACCAGCGCCATCTCGCGTTACCATTGCGAAGTTGTTATCCGATACGATTTTATTATTTGCGTTGTATTGTATACCTTATGAAATAAGTAACCGTCATTCGCGACATTCAGTTTTATGTTGTGAATTCTATAAACGACTTTATTGCTTATGTTGACGTGTACAATAACTATTCTATTTGAAAAAAAGACGAGCAAAGCTGTTTATTTATTCTGTACAGATTGTAGTACCTACAGACGCGGACTTAATGGCGGAAGACATTCTTTACCCGTTAACTTTTGAGTTGACCAAAAAGATTTTTGAATAATAGGTACAAAAGCAAGAATATTTTTTTTAATGGGGTAGGACGGCAAACTAAGCTAGGTGTGATGACACGGCTAGCTAAGCTACCGCGCTTCATCCGGTGAGCGGTTGAGTTCCGAAGGCCCAATCCCCTCCTCCTCCCCGTTCCCCCTTCCCCTTCTCCCCTCCTCCTCCTCCCCGTTCCCCCTCCTCCTTCTCCCCGTTCCCCCTCACCCCTCCCATAATGACACATTCCTTAAAGACCGGCAACCCTTCTGCAGTGTGGATGTCTTTGAGCGGCGCTGATTGCTTTCCATCAGGTGACACGCCTGTTCGTTTGCCTTTCTATGCCATAAACAAAAAAAACTATATAATTTTAACAAACCAATAAAATGACTGCAAAACAATTCTCAGAATACAGCTTAATATTCAAAATACATATTTATATGAATTTTAGATACTTATAAATAATTTATTTTATATAAATTATAAGTATTATAATTATTTTATATAAACCAATATTATTTTTACATCGTCTGCCAACAGATGGCGTTTCAAGTCTATTGCATAAAATAACTAAATAATGATATTAATTCTTATAAGCTTATAAATGGTAACACGATGTCGTTATGATGCGAACCCTTTGTGTTTAAAACGATAATATCAGCGTTTGTTTACGATATCACGCGCCGCCCGCCCTACGCCGCTCTACGCCGCCCTCGGGGTCGCGGACAGGTTTATGGCCAGTAACCAGACCAAAAAACGTGTCCACGTCTGAGAACTCCGCTCAAGCGGAACCTTTCTGTGGCCATATATACCAACCAGTATTTTGTAATTTGAAAACAGGAAGATTTTTGAATATAATTTTACTAACTACTTTCGTCTTCTGGCCATTTTTTTTTACAATATAATTATTGAGTGAAGGGAACTTCATTTGATAAGTTTGAGTAATAATGCCAGATCTATTATGTATTATGATGTATGTCTAAAGGTGTAACTTTAATTGAAAATGGTTATACCTTTTTTGTGGCAAACGAGCAGGCATGTCACTTGATGGAAAGCTATCTACGCCGCATCATTCGCAGTGCCATAGGCAGTGGGGAAGCGTTGCAGGCCTTTATAGAGTGTCATTATGGGAGCGTGAAGGGAGAGGGTGTTGGGCCTAAGGAACTCAGCCGTTTACTGGACGAAGCGCGGTAGCTAAGCTACCATTCAGACGACAGTCTTCTGCGGGAGTGTGGTACTTCCCCGGGCGAGCCGGCCCATTCATGCTACAGACAAATAATATGCCATTCATGACAAAGTATTCGTCTGCAGCGTGGCTCTACCACTACAAAATCTCTTGTAAAAGTCGACTTATCTACTTACCTACATAAATAACTATAATTTCAAATTCACAAAAAATGAATATGTTTATATATTAATATGTTTTCTAACGTTATTTCGGTATAGCGATAAACTGAAAAGTCGTTAAGTGGCAAAGTTGTGAACTCGAAAAATTTATTATTCCGCGGGCTTCTGTTCAGAAATCCATCAAATTGCCATCAACAAACTCGTCCGGAACATGTTCCGTTCGCGAAAAAAAAAACTTTAATAAGCAACGGTGAAGTTAACATGGAGTTTGTATGAAGTTTGGTGAACTCGGCGATTGTTTGGCTTGACAAATGGATGGGGCAATAAATCGATTAGGTGTGTTATGAACAAAGTTGGAGGTTTCTTGTTATTGCCGACATAAATTGAGAAGTTGTACAAGTTTTTTTCCAGTGAATACATTTTGAGTTAAGCATATAATAACATACACACATATATCGTTACGCCTGTCTCCCGTAGGGGTAGGCAGGGACCACAGATCTCCATCTGCTATGATTTCGGCATACTTCCCTGGCTTCCTCCAGAGTTATTACTCTCCTCATGCAAGCCCGCCGTTTAGTACCCTACTCTCGACCTGGCATTTCTTAACAAAGCTGCCGACATAAATTGAGAAGTTGTATATGTTTTTGTCCCAGGTTTTTTTGTGAGTTACGTATAAATACCATACATACATAAATAGCAATTATTTAGAATTATTATTTCCATTATGTTTCCATTACTTTGCTTGATTTATGCTTCGATTATTATTAAATCTATATTAAAAATAAAAATAGAAATTGTTTTAAGCTATTTGGAGTATGCTTTTCATACTTTGTCATATCTTAAGCCTTAGTTTCGGCTAGGTGGTTTCATCGAAGAAGTTCTAGAAGCGGCAACAGAGCAGTCTCTCTTCTGAATTGTTATTAATGAAATTAAATAATTAATGATAGTGGTAGAGTCACGATGCAGACGAATACGTTGTCAAGAATGGCATATTATTTGCCTGTAGCTAGAATAGGCCAGCTCGCATAGGTAAGTACTACACTCCCGCAGAAAACCGACGTCTGAGTGGTAGCTTAGCTACCTCGCTTCGTCCGGTGTGTGTTTGAGTTCTGGAAAAACAAGGAAAATATACTGGGATCGTAGCAGATGAAGATCTGTGGTCTCTACCTACCCCTACGAAAAACAGGCGTGACCATATGTATGTATGTATGTATCATATTTTGAGATTTCAGATTGTAAACCTAAGTCTGTCACCGAATATGAGAGCATAGAACAGTTCATATTGTCTACTATGGTGATTAAAACAATACTTCTTACACTTTGTGGACCTTTATTAGAACATATCGACACAAAAAAGCGAAAACCCGATGTTAGTAAAAAATATCGAATCACAAAAAAATAATGGGTCGAATTGTTTGAATCTACTATTTAAAATGACTATTTTTGAGTGATCAAATTTTTAAAGGTTTTTTGACTCGATTTTAATTTTCGATATACTCATATATTTTCCAGATTCTATATACTCATATATGTTCCAGAGTCGGTATACTCATATATCTTCCAGAGTAGTCATAGTAAGCATGCACCTTGCACAATATTTATGATGGGGGGCGCGTATGAAAAAATGAATGGGTCGCGTCGCAGACATAAAATGCACCGGGCGGTACATCGACGACTTCGCACCAACTTCCATGTGTCTGGGGAGGTGAGGGGAGGTGTTTTTTGCTCGTACCTGCTCGTGATATACGCCGCTTTATTTTGAGCTGTCAACTGCACCACTTAAGACAGAGGGTGATGTTCTATCTCCAACAGTAAGACAATCTCTCACTAACAATTCTTTACACGTTAAAATATATTGTGCTACGTATGTATAAGTGTGGTTAAATATAGAAATAGCTGAAAGATTATAAGAACTGTGTGGTTTAACCATAACTTTCAGTACAGATAAAATCTTCAGATCTCAAGACTATGGACATAAGGAAAGAAACGGATACTATTCTACTAGTAATCTTAAAGCATTGAGCTTTTGAGGAATGTGAAGGCTTTTTTTTTGAGGGTTCCAATGTCGTATCGATTCGGAAGCACCGTTGGAGTAAGCTGTTTTCACAGGGTAATAGTGCGTGGGAAGAAGTTTTGGGGAAAAACGCACTGTACTGGATCGCCATTCACCCAGATGGTGGGGATGAAGTTCTAACTGTCCACATATATTATAAGAGTTTTCTATACCTTTTCTCAGTTGGTTATGCAGTTTAATAATTTGACTCAAGTTCTGATAGTGTCCACGCTTTTTCTGAAAAACCTACAAGCGCTGGAGAAAAGAAACGCTGAAAAGAAACGTTGTATAGGACATCGTACTTCTAGATAGAGTGACGATAGGAGCAGGGCGATAAACAAAAAGTAGATAAGTGCAGCCAAAGAACTAGCTAGAAGACGATAGGCCTGTTTAACATAGACTGCCACAGGTTGATGAAAATGATGATGATACATAGTGACATCTATAAAACATATATCGTCTAGCTTTTAAGTAAACAAAGAAAGAAATATTCCACATGTGTGACAAAATTTCTTTTACCGTGACACACGGTGTACAAAATGTATCACATATTAACGATGGAGGGTTGGTTGTGGACCCTCGTGGATCTCGAACAGGAGGAACTTTCCCAAATATGTGTAGTGACAATTTGTCGCCCTACGTCACGTAAAGACTGCGCACGTGTTTCATAACTTGTGTCGAGGCGACTACCTCGAGATTTGAGATGATATACCGATCTCGTCTGCTCCCGAACATATTATTGTTTCTTTGGCTTTGAAATTAGGTTTAGCGTTCTTGTTTTATTAAGCTTTATCGCCAGTCACATTATAACATCATTGTCTACTAATTTTTATTATTCATCAATATTAATGACGGATTTAAAAAATAATTTGTCAATTCCATATATATATTATTGTTTCTTTGGCTTTGAAATTAGGTTTTTTTATTTATATGGCTTCATCCCCAGTAACACTATGTTACCCTGGTAATACTGTAATATCATTTTCTACTTGTTTTAATTAATCCGCATCAATATTAATGATGGACTTAGGAATTTCGTAAAAAAGAATTTTTTAATCATGTATATAGAGACGTCAAGTCATCGAGATTTTAAATGATATACGGACCTCGTCCAATGTATATTATTGTTTCTTTGGCTTTTAAATTAGGTCTTTTTATTTATATAGCTTCATCGCCAATACCATTATGTTATCCTGGTAATACTGTAATATCATTTTCTACTTGTTTTAATTAATCCGCATCAATATTAATGATGGACTTAGGAATTTCTTAAAAAATTAAGTAAATTTTTAAGCATGCATATAGAGACGTCAAGTCATCGAGATTTGAGAAGTTATACGGACCTCATCTAATGCCATATATATTATTGTCTCTTTGGCTTTCAAATTAAGTTTTTTTATTTATATAACTTTATCGCCAGTACGATTATATTATTCTAGTAAAATTACATCATTTTCTACTTATTTTCCATATTCTACATCAATATCAATGACGGATCTAGTCATTTTCTAAAAAGCAGTTTGCCCATCATCTATAAAGGATATCAAACTAGTCAGTCAAGTGTAGCGCTAAAAACAAAACCCATGGTACACACCACAAAACATGGCTGAATATAAGTGGTTATATCACATGAAGATGTGTTATGAACATAGGCTCATCGAAGTCATATGAATTATACACCGTGACTTTTTAATTAACCGAGAAAATTAAGTAATATATTCAGTTATCGATATACATTAAATTTGGCAAAGAAAAAATATTTTAACTTATGAAATATTTATTAAAAATGTCCTTAATATACACCAAAAATTATACAACAAAAAATCTTGCTAATTCAAATAGACATCATAATCATTCCAATATGAACTGCACACAAACCAACCAAATTTGGTCGCGTAATATTTACAGGATTTCTTTGAAGTCCCATAAAACAATATTTTTGTATGAACGCTATAATATTTGAATGTTACTTACTGACATACATATTTTAACAAACGCGAATTTTAGTTTTCTCTGGTAATTAAAAAGTCACGATGTATATATAATATATTAATTGATAGTTATTCTAAGAACGGGAATCTAAAAGATATCATAAAAATGTAATGTTTTGTTTGTTTATATATCTTCAATGATGAAATTTAAACATAGACAGATAAAAATATAGAAGAGACAAGTTTATTAAAAATATTACCATCAGTGAAATAATAGTATTTATAATCCACTTCTAGGCGCTTACCTGTAACAAATGAAAACAAAAAATTAGTTAAGATTTAATGTAATTGGAATTCACAATTTAATACACTTATACAGATCCACGCCCATCAAAGTGTCGTGTGAATGATAGAATAAGAAATGAAGATATAAAAGAGCAATGTGGAGTAGCAGGTGTCGTGACAAAAGTTGAGAAAGAGACGCTTAGATGGTTTGGGCACATGGAGAAGATGGATGAAAGACGATTGGCAAAATAAATTTATGTTGCGAAAGTGGATGGAAGGGTCAATAGGGGAAGCCCACGGAAAACATACCTTGACCAAATTGCTGAAGTTTTTACGACGAGCGACGAGCTTGTATGAAGAGAGTGATGAGTATGGATGAAGCAAAGAGAGTGTGCCGAGATCGTAGCAGATGGATATCTGTGTTCTCTGCCTACCCCTACGGGAAACAGGCATGATGATATATATGTATGTACTCAGACTTTTCTCACCAGTTTACATCATTGACATTGTATTTTCATTTCATTTTCATAATGGTATGTTATTATCAGTTATTTTATTTAATTTTAGTGACATATTGTACAATATAATTCGATTAAGGTGTATATATATATATATATATATATATATATATATATATATATATATATATATATATATATATATATATATATATAATGATATGATGTAAAAACATGTATCTTGTATTTCGGTAATGGTAGAGTTACGCTGCAGACGAATACTTTGTCATGAATGGCATAATGTTTGTCTGGAACATAGGCCGGCAGCCCGGGAAAGTACCACACTCCCGCAGAAAACCGGCGTCTGACGGGTAGCTTAGCTACCGCGCTTCGTACGGTGAGCGGTTGAGTTCCGGAGGTCCAACCCTCCTCCCCATCATTCTCATAATGACACTTTCCTTAAAGGCCGGCAACGCTTCCGCATAGCCTATGGCCAGCGGATGCGGCGTTGATTGCTTTCCATCAAGTGACACGCCTGCTCATTCACCTATCTATCCCAAAAAAACATTTCATATTCTGTTTTATATTAATAAAATAAAACGGAATATATATAAACATAAGGAAACAATACAAAATGTAAACTGTTAATCCGGTTCACTCCTTTAAGTGGTGTATCTCAGTCCAATACTGGCTGGAGAAGAGCAGAGCAGAGACGCCGGGGTCGGCAGTCGATACGCGCTGTACCAAATGGCAGCGATTCCAACGAATCTCACGCTAAAAAGATTGGATCTAGCTTACGTCGAGTTTTATTAGAATAAAGTACTTTTACTCGCTTATTGGAAACTTTTATTGAAGTTATAAAATTGAATTGAGATTAATAAAGGATATAACTTTCTCATTCTATGAATCCCTTTATGACCACGTGATTTAATATTCCATAAAATCTGTCTAGACGTTACTGCAACTGAAATATTTAGAAAAGAAAGAACGAATGTTATAAAAACTTATAATTAAGCGGTTAATGTTTTTTTTATGGGATAGGAGGGCAAACGAGCAAGCGTGTCGCCTGATGGAAAGCAATCAACGCCGCCCATGGACAACCGCGACACCAAGTTCCAAATAAATCCACTAAACCCAACGGAAAAACACACATTATTAATTTTCTGTTATTGTTTTGCTTGTCGCGGATCTTAGCTAACTAAAACTTTTGACTATATATATATATATATATATATATATATATATATATATATATATATATATATATATATATATATATATATATATATATATATATATATATATATATATATATATATATATATATATATATATATATATATATATATATATATATATATATATATATATATATATATATGTCAATAAATCATAATGGAAAAAATTGTAAATGTCATCCTGAATACGTTTAATTTTAATATAACATTCAAATGTGGTAAAATATGCCGCCTCACACATTGGGAGCACACGACACGAGCAGACCCTTGCGTTTATTGAACGAAACCCCCGGCGTGTCCAACGAGTGACAGGATCGAGGAAGGCGCAACGCCCAAACCGTGTCGGCTTCGAACCGGGGACCCCGCGCGGGAGGCCGCCTCGCTGTGGGTGGCTCAAATTAAATTACGAAAAATTCCAAGGAATCAATGTCACCTTTGAGCGAAAGGTCGAGAATGCTATTAACCAACAGATGGATGTCGGTGAAGACCGTCTTCTCGTATTTTTGATTTTTTATTTTATTTTACGGAATAGAAAGGCTAACGAGCAGGCGTGTCACCCGATGGAAAGCAATCAAAGCCGCCCATATATATCTGCAGTGCCATTGGCATTGAAAAAGCATTGCCGGCCTTTAAGATATAAGTAAGCATGTTTTTTTAAAGGTTCTAATGCCGTATCGATTTGGAGACAACGCTGAAGACAACTGTTTTCACAGAGTGATGGTGCGTGGAAAGAAGTTTCTGGAAAAATGCACCGTATTAGATCGCCACTCATCCAGATGATAGGTTACGAGTTACGAGACTTTGATTTTAGAGGTAACGCACTATTGGCGGATCTTATCTCACAGATATCTGAAGAGCAGCGCAGTTTAGAGTTTATTCATACCGTAAAAGCAGATACGCATAACTCACTACGTGAGCGAATAATCGCACAAAGCATTCGCTCGTTTAAACTCTCCCTCTCTCGTCTTACTAATTTTCTATTTGTGGAAATTATTTTCCATGAAATAAGATCCGCTCCTTAAGACTGAAGAAAGAATTTAGCGATGCAGTATTTTTATGCACATTACTAGAATACGTTAATAATAAGCCACTCGAATTACATAATATATTAATAATTATTCGAATTATATATTAATAAAAACTCTAATAATATGCCGCTCGAATAATATCAAATATTAATAATAACTCGAATTATATATTAATAAAAATCCTAACAACAAAACACTCGAATTATATATAAATAATAACTCAAGTTTAATATTAATAAAAACGCTAGCAATAAGCCACTCGAAATATATATTAATAATAACTCGAATTTAATATTAATAAAAACCCTAACAATAATCCATTCGTATTATATAATAATATATCAACAGTTATAAGCTTCCTCTTCATAGTCAATAGGTTAACTTGTGCTTCTCGTACTTCTTAAAGGTTCTTTTGAGGTCTATTAAAACATTACATTTTACTAGTTCCACTCGTTCTGCATATTTTAATAAAACTATAAAATATATGCAAAATTGCATGTTTGAAATATACACAGCGAGCGTCCAATCTCTCTGCGAACAAGCTTCCCATAATTTAGCTGAAAAATGGGGTGAGAGGAGCGACGCCCACGCGCGCCGTAATATCGGATATGACGGGAAAATGGCTGATAAAAGTGGCTGCGATCGGGAGATGCTATCTGGTGCCGTGACGATCATCTTATAGGCAAAGAGCGCGATAAAAAAAACACATAATTCATTTAAAAGTGATGGTGTTTGGTAGTGTACTATTTCCCATAGGAGTAGGCAGAGACCACAGATCTCCATCTACTACGATCTCGGCATACTTTCCTTGCTTCCTCCAAACTCATTACTCTCCTCATGCAAGGCCTTTCTTAAAAACTTCAGCAATTTGGTCAAGGTATGTGTTCCGTGGTCTTCGTCTACCGACCCATCCATCTACATTCGCAACGTAAATTATACATAGATGTAGTATTAAAATTGTGAATTGTTATTAACAAGTGGACCCGAATAGTCTGATAAGTAAATATATTATTATTAAAAAAAAATATAATAAAATTATTAATGGAGTCAGGCGTTACTTTTCCGAAATCTATTATGTAGATAGTCAAACTTACTTTTATAATTAGAAAAAAATACTCATTCTTCTCCTTCTACGTCGTCATGCTCTTGACAGAGCACGACCATGACGTTATATATAGTGGTGACTTGTTCAACCAGAAGCCGCCATTCATCCCTCATTCGTGCAGGCAAAACAAAAGTAACATTATATCGACCTGCGTCCGATTCCGATAGATTTCAAAATATACTTAATACTAACAAAGACAATAACAAGGAGATAAAACTAGAACTAAAGAATTTAAACACTAGACATAATGCTACCACAGCAGAAACAACAAAAAATCGGAGGCAATCATGATGACTGCCGGCAGAAGCGAAAACTGTATTTTAGAAATTTCAAACTAATTGTAATATTAAATGCTGCTATTACTACAGCATGTTGCTGACGTGACTCACAAAACTATATCCATCCATGAAGTGTCCAACGCACTAATGTGTTGGCGTGATGCGTATACGTAGGCAGCTGCGCGTGCATTAACTGTGTTTAAAGTATGTCTATAGCTATACTCATAGCTATAAATAATAGCTTTAATCATTAGCATGTTGCTGACGCGAAGCCATAGATTTTTTCCCTATCCAGAGTCGTGTAACGCGGCAATAGAAGTTTTCACTTCAAAAATTTAACCGTTTTAATAGTGCACTAACGATGATCATTCGGAAAGTGTACAAAAGTGTACGCAAAAACTTTAATGTCTCGTTTTATAAGTGTTTGGCTCCCGGCCTAAAAATATACGTTCCGTATGAGCAAGTTGCGCGAAACAAGGGGTGTGTGGGGGGAGCGGACGCAATATCGTAACTTCGCATCAACCACTTGCCCCATTTATTTCGTTAAGACACAATAATTTCTTTCTCTCTTTTGTTGTGTTTTTGCTTCGCTGCATTATACGCTGCGCTCCGGACACAAGCACTAAAATTATTTCAGTTTTATTATCACCGCAACGCAACTGGGATGCTGTTAGTGTCGATCTGTCTTTGTGACTCGGAAACAAAATTCTCTTCTTAAAGTATCTATATAGAAATATTTGCGTTAGTGGTTATAAATTATTTGCAATATGCATTTTAAAAATATATTTTTCAATGGGATAAGTAGGCAAATGAGCAGGCGTGTCACCTGATGAAAATTATATGATTCAGTATTCAAATCACACGTACAGATAAACTCTAAGATAGTTACATGATAAAAAAGAACGAACTTAAGGGTTGTTTTCTGTAGAGTCTAATTATTATTTCCTGATGATGCCTCATGTTGTGGCGAAACACGTGTCGTGTGAAAGGTGGAATGGTGGTGGTGTGTGTGTTGTGTTGCTGATAGTGGTTGGGAGGTGGAGAGTTGCTGACGACTGTTTGTTCGCTAAGATTTAGTTTAAGTTCTCCGTAAATCCACTTCTTCCAGTATAAAAACACACATTATTATTTTTCTGTTTTTGTTGCTTGTCGCGGATCTTAGCTAAGTAAAAGTTCTTACTGTCTGCGTATCTAATTAACACTATGCAAATATATCTGATGATGAGCTAAGTCTTTTTTATGGGTTAGGAAGGCAAACGAGCAAGCGTGTCAGCTGATTGAAATCAATCAAAGACGCCCATGGACAAAAGCGTTGCCGGTCTTTGATGTTTTTGAAGGTTCCGATGTCTTATCGGTTCTGAAACACCGCTGGATGTAGCTGGTTCCACAGAGTAGGGATGCTTGGAAATAAGACTCAGAAGAAACGTTCAGTGAGGTGGTAATGATGCACTTTTTATTTTTTTTATGGCATAGGAAGGCAAACGAGCAGGCGTGTCACCTGATGGACAGCAACCAACACCGCCCGTAGACATCCGCAACGCCATAGGCAGTGCGGAAGCGTTGCCGACCTTAAAGGAAAGCGAAATTAGGGAGTGGGAGTGAGAGGGGGAGTTGGAATAGGAGTGGAATTGGGAATCGGAGTGGAGGGAGGGAGGGTAGGGTGTTGGGCCTCCGGAACTCAGGCCGCTCATCGTACGAAGCGCGGTAGACAAGCTACCACTCAGACGCCGGTTGTCTTCGGGTACTTATGTATAGTAAGCGTATTTAGGTATGTTTTTTCAAAAATATCATTTATCGACAAATGTGATTTTATTAGCCGTGATAAATCTGGATCACTGATTATGAGTTTCATCCACGGCGGATTATCGTTTACAGTAGTAGCCTGTTGTGTTCCACATAAAAGTTTTCCCTGTTCGATATTAGTTTCGTTCTTTTGTTCGGGGAAAATCTGACGTTGTACGGATTTTCCCGCGGAAAAACTCCCCCATATTTCCCTCCCCGTTGTAATTTACCGGCAACTTGGCGGCGTTGCAAGTGTGAGTGGACATTTATGGGCCACGCTCTTGCTTTATTGGACAATATATCCTGGCCGGTCGCTCCCCGCGGCCGATCCTAACCCCATCTATAAAAACATTTTATATCGGTGCCGCTTCGAAAAATTGTTCGAGCGATCGTTAAGAACCCTTTGTTTTAGAAATTATTGCGTGCTTTTACTTGTCGATGTGTGTTGTTTTGATTTACCATTAAAGGGGTTCGTTTAATTCCAGATTTTTTTTATGGGGTAATAAGGTAAACGAGCAGGCGTGTCACCTGATGGAAAGCAATCAGCGCCGCTCATAGCCAAAGGATATAGGATAAGGAAAGTGACATTATGGGAGTGGGAGGGGAGGGGTAGAGGGAGGGTGTTGGGCCTCTGAAACTCAGTCCGCTCACCGTACGAAACGGTAGCTAATCTACCACTCGGACGCCGGTTTTCCGCGGGAATGTGGTATTTCCTCGGACGAGCCGGCTCACTCATGCTACAGACAAATAATATGCCGTTCTTGACAAAGTATTCATCTGCATCGTGGCTCTGCTAATATAAAATATTTGTTGTATAGTACAGCAGGTAAACGAGCAAGTCGCCTGGTGCTCAGCTGTCACCGCTGCCTGCAGACATCCACCGGAGGCGTCTCAGGTGCTTTGCCGGCCTTATGAGAACGCATACGCTCTTGGACGCCCTTATGCTGCATTTATGGGAAAACCGCAGGTGGTATGACATTAGACAGTTCATGACAGAAAGCTGCAACTTAATTGCGCGGTGGTGGATGGTCAGCCATCCAGGTGAAGGAGATCTATTTAGAATCTATTTAGTAGCGCGTCTTCCGATGGTGGCACTGTGTGACTGGGAGCTTAATAACCCCTCAGAGCATTCGCCATTATAAATACGATACAGTACGCAGATATAGTACATGTCTATGTACAGATAATAGTTAGAGCTTATCGGAAATCCTGCGGCCGCTGACGATTTGGGACGCTCTGCATTGGCTGCGGTCAAAATGGATGAATAGATAGCTCAAAGATCGATGCTACAAAACTATTATTGTATATTAATATAGCCTATGTACTGTAGCGTGCTTACATACTGCCAGCCGTAGTGCTTACGTCGACACCCGGAATCTTTAGGGGGCTTCTTCAAATAAAATACTTCCAAATGCTATTAATTTATTCTTGCGTTTCATTGTACTTTAATACTGACGGGTGACATGTCTATCCAAGAAACGTCAGTGGAACTTATACTTTTGTTTTAATCTTCTTCTAAGATTGTCTTTCCGACTTGCGAAGGTTGGCAGCCAATTCAGCACAACTTTCCTCCTTCTTCGCGAGGTGCAGCAGTTCTGGAGCAGTCGCTATCCCGGTCCACCCCCCCGACCTTTTCTTGCCAAGACTTTCTTTTTCGACCAACTTGTCTTTTGCCCGCGATTTTTCTCATCATGATCAGTTGCAGCAATTTGTACCTGTCATGTCTCATGATATGACCCACGTAAATAACTTTTCTGCCTTTGGCGGTCTGCAAAAGTTTACGTTTTTCCTTGACCTGTCGGAAAACGTCGTCATTGGCCACCCTTTGAGTCCAGCTGATAGCTAGCATCCGTCTATATTCCCACATTTCAAACGCTTCTATACGTTTTCTGAGGTCAGTGTTGTCCAAAAGTGAATTTACAAAAAGTTTCAACGCATTGGAATGATGAGAAAAAAAAATTTTGAAGACAAACAGAGCTCAAGCGAGTTTGAGCTACGCTTTGCTAATAAAAAGCCTCATGGGCCATAACCGAGTGTGTGGAGTAACATCTAAGGTTTAAAAATTCATCCGAAGTATCATCCGCACAAAACCCTATCGAGCGACGACACGTGGCGGGTACGCAGCGGGAATTTTAAGCGGGCATAGTAACAGCTACCCGCCTCGTTAGAGTACAGATCAACAAGCAAAAGACAAATAAAAAACACATAATATTTACGAGGATACGTTTTTTTATGTGATAGGAAGGCAAACGAGCAGGCGTGTCACCGAGAGGGAGGTGGAGGGGAAGGAGTGGGAGGGGTGTTGGGCCTCCGGGACTCAGGCCTCCGCTCACCTTACGAAGCGCGGTAGCTAAGCTAGCACTCAGACGCCGGTTTGCTGCGGGAGTGTGGTACTTCCCCCGGCGAGCCGGTCCATTCACGCTACAGACAAATAAAATGCCATTCTTGACAAAGTATTCGTCTGCAGCGTGGCTCTACCACTAATAAAAACGTATTAGGTTACATGTCGAATAATCAGTAAACCAATGCTTAATGATTATTTTAAGCCACGTCTCACACTAGTAGAGAAACCTTTGAGCTTCTTCGTGATTTCTTCCCTTGCAAATTAATAAGCCGTTTCGACGATACCCTCCAGGTCACTGGATCTCAACCCCTTTGGACTTCTTTTCTGTGAGGATACATCATAAGTAAAGTCTATGGAACAAACCCACAGATCATCTCAGCACTAAAAGAAAATATCTTCCGCGAGGTTAAAGATATCCTTAAGATTCTTCTGTGCCGCTGCAGAATAGAAATTCCAAGTCAGTTCTCTACGTGGCAGTCATTTTTTAGATGGAACATTTTTTTAAATAAAATCCGCTTTTATAGATTCTTGAAGTAAAAACTTCTATAGGAAAAATCTATGGGTTCGCATCAGTAAGAATAATACTAAAGATGTATCTAAAGCTATAAGAATAGTTATAGACATACTTTTAACACAGCTAATGCGCGCGCAGCTGCCTAAGTAAACGAATCACGCCAACATTAGAAAAGTTTAGAAAAGTATCATCCCCACCATCTGGATGAGTGGCGATCTACTACGGTGCTCTTCTCTCGAAACTTCTTTCCACGCACCACCACTCTTTGGAACCAGCTACCTTCGACGGTCATTCCGAACCGATACGACATTGGCACCTTCAAAAAACAAGCCTATAGATACCTAAAAGACCAGCAACGCTTCCGCGACTCCTGCGGTGTCGCGGTTCTCTATGGGCGGCGTTGATTGCTTTCTATCAGGCAGCACGCTTGCCCTCCTATCCCATAAAAAAACATATTGTATATATCGGATTGCGTTTGCTTTGGCCACTTCATGGCAAGTTTTGGAAGTCGCGTCAGCAACATGCTATAGTAATAGCAGCATTTAATATTACAATTAGTTTGAAATATCAAATTATTACAGTTTAACGTTTATTATTACTTACAATTTTTTTAGTTACATTTTAAAACTTAATTCTGTTATCGGACGATTGACTGCCGACCGCAATACGTGGAAGAGCCTAATGACCGCTGGGTGGACTCTAGTGATCACGATCTTTGGTTATGAAAGATTGAGCAGAGAGAGAGATAGAGCGAGTGAGTTTAATCAAACACGTGGTCTGAACGGAAAATCTGCAAAATTATACCGTGTACTATTAACGTGGTCTGAACGGAAAGTGTAATTTTCCAGAGAGAGAGAGAGGGAGTGAGTTTAATAAACACGTGGTCTGCAAACTTATATATTTAATTCCATTCCAAATAAACCTAGTGTCTATTGATAGCTACTCTGTGCCCACACGTACAGAATTAGTCGTAAGCGCCCGCCGCGCGATTTGTACCGGATGTAAGTTTTTAATTGCCTCACCAGCGGCTAATGGCTCACTTGGAGCTTCTCTTGGAGCCGTGGCTCCTTGCTAATCACCGCAACTCCACCACACAATTACAGGAGTTGGAACAACCTCCTCCTGTTTTTGTGTTGCACTTCGTTCGTGATTTCTCAATCTTCTTTGTAAAGCATGAAATATTTACTTTACTATTTTCTTATCAATACTGTATTTTTCAATTTTTAGTTTTTTCTCTACATATTTGTGTTTTTACAATTTATTAAAAACTTAGGGAAGAGCCTAATTTCTCACAACGCAGGGAATCCTAGTGTGGGATCTGGAATCCAGTAAAATGTGTAAAATATCATTTGTAACATGTATTTTGAAGTGGTAAAGCCACGCGGCAGTCGAATACTTTGCCAAGAATGGCATATTACTTGTCTGTAGCATGAATGGGCCGGCTCGCCCGGGGAAGTACCACACTCCCGCAGAGAATCGGCTTTGTACGGTGAGCGGTTGAGTTCCGAAAGCCCAATCTCCCTCTCCCTCCCATAATGACACTTTCCCTGAAGGCCGGCAACGCTTCTGCACTGCCTATGGCACTGCGGATGTCTATGGGCGGCGTTGGTTGCTTTCCATCAGGTGATACGCCTGCTCGTTTGCCTTTCTATACCATAAAAAATATATATTAATAATATATTTTTGTCTATTTGGATGGAAGGATAGGTAGGGGAAGACCAAGGAAAGCATACCTTGATCAAATTACCGACGTTTTTGGGAAAGGCCACGCCAAGAATGTCCTTAGCCGGCGAACTTGCTTGTAGAGAATGATGAATGTGGATGAAGCAAAGAAAGTGTGCCCAGATCGTAGCAGATACAGATCTATGGTCTCTGCCTGCCCCTATGGGAAACAGGTAAGATAATATGTATGTATGTTATTATCTACATCGTTATTATATATACGACAAATATCTTTTTACGTTTTATAGTCTCCACCTAAACAAACACGCTAGTGGCATAGAATACTGTGGCTGGATTCAAGAGAGTGCCCGACGTTTAGATGAAAATCAATCAATAAACAGCCTGCGGCAGTCCGCTGCAGGACATAGGCCAGTGAAACGCCACCTAGCCCGATCTTCGGCTTCACTCATTCAGTTTCTGCCAGCCGCCCTACGCAGATCATCGCACCATCTAGCCGGGGATTGGACAAAAATAATTTAACAAAAATAAAACCCGCTCTTCTTTGTAAAAGTTATTGAATTTTATTTATATCCTTTGTATTGTAGGCTTTTTATTATTTATGTTTGAAAATTCTGCACTGGACATCCTGTACTAACCTATTCTAGTCATGTTCATTTTAGATTATAAATATATATTTTTACTCTAAAATAACAAATTTTGTGCTAAAAATTGAAGTTGATATTTTTTTTCTAAAAAAGTACAATAGATACTTATACTCTTTACTGCATTTCTAATAGTATAGGCCATGGGGAAAAACGTAACACCAAAAACACAACAAATTTCATTAATTTGCGACCGTGGTGTACACGAAAGTACAGTAAGGTCGACAAAAACGTATTTTTTTAAACAATCCTCATATTTTTGGCACCACTTGGAATATTTTTTTTGTATATTTTTATTAGAGCGCCTGATAGCCGTACTATTCGGCGCTCCAGGATTATCTATTCTTTATGAGATACCCTGTATATGTATATAGATAGAATGTACTTCAAAGTCATCAAAAATCAACGGAGAAGAACAAATTGCTGGGAAATTTAAAAGAAATTTTGTTCCGTTTAAGATTGTCTGGGTTTTCTCAACATCAAAACACCCTTCGCCATGTCGGTTTGTATTTCACGATTCGTTTACCAATAAAGACATCCACGAGGGGTCAGGGAGGTGTTCAAAGCATGTCTCAAAATGAATATCTAACGAAATTTGTAGCTTATATCAGAACAATATACCTATTAAAATCCTTCTAATATTATAAATGCGAAAGTTAGTGAATATGGATGTATGTTTGTTACTTTTTCACGAAAAATCTACTGGACGGATTTGGATGAAAATTTACGGTAATATAGGTTATACATCGGAATAACATATAGGCTACAATTTGTAATGATTTTATGTAATTTTGGTCGTAATATAACGGATACATGTCAATTAAGTCGGAAAAAAATCTGGCCTATGAGAGCTATCTTGGCGTACGCTACCTAAACCATTGGAGTTACACAAAGATGATGTACCGTAGGATTGTTTGTCTTGAATAGTTCTAAATAAAAGTCTGCGACAGCATACATTTACAACATACATCTTTTATGTGGAAGCCACTATGACCAAAATTGTGAACCATAAATTAAGTAAAAAAATATATATTTATTTAAAATGACCTGTCACGAAACATAATGTGGCTGAACAAATTCCACGCGAGCGAAGCTGCGGGCAAAAGCTAGTATAAATATACTTTTAGATTCTAACTGTATACTGTCAAAGGTCTCAACATACTAGCCTTCAACTTTATAAGGCACGAGTCGGGCCGGACAAATATTATGCCACTCTTGACAAAGTATTCGTCTGCAGCGTAGCTCTACCACTACGGAGACTACAATAGCTCAGTTGGTTTTAACTCCGGAAGTGCTGGGATGGTGCACACACACAAAAATTTTGTAATTTTACTAACTCTAGATTATAAGAAAGATTGTTACTAACGATAAATGGGCTAGTCCTGAGATAAAGTTTTATTATTATATTATTATTATTAACTTAATGAACTATTTCTGATTGTTTCTCACTTGATCGGTCATATCCAAAATGTATAAAAGTATTTAAGGCATGGCATTGCTCAAAGGAAAGTGGGCAGATGATTCTTATTTAATACCTTGTTACATAATGATTTGTTACGCGGCTGAATACAATTATTTTCACTTTGACGTAGGCAGGGGGTGTTTTGGGGGCTCGTTTGCAATTCAATAAGAGGGTATTAATCGCTTGTTATCCTCCGGGCCGGTTCGCCTGAGAGCCTGCGGGTATGTCGACAACAATAACAACTCGACGAAGAATAACATCTATTTTTACCCTCACTTCTATTGAAAATTTAAAATTCTTTCTCGGCAATTGTGCTTTTATAAAATTGAATATCCTTAACTTTCTGATCTCAATCTTCAATAGCAATCTAAGTTAAGGTGAAACCCACACATAGGATCTCAGAGAGGATCCCTGCTGTCGAGTACCCTCCATCATTTAAGCACTTCGTGGCGGGTTCGATTTAGTGGAATATAAACATGAAATAAAACTTATTAACGCCTATGACGTATATTATATTATTTGAATATTATGTAAGTATAATATATTATTTGAATATTATATAAGTATTATATAATATATTATTTGAATATTATGTATGTGAATAGGAATTGTTTGGAATAATTCCCGCCGCCGAAATCCACAACCGCACAACTCGCCGTAAAGGAAAATTTCATTCCCACCATCTGGATGAGTGGCGATCTACTACGGTGCGTTTCCCTCGTAACTGCTTTCCACGCACCACCAGTTTCTAGAACTCGGCGGTCTTTCCGAACCGATACGACATTGGAACCTTCAAAAAACAAGCCTATACATACCTAAAAGGCCGGCAACTCTTCTGCGACTCCTGCGGTGTCACGGTTGTCTATGGGCGGCGTTGATTGCTTTGCATCAGGCGGCACGCTTGCTCGTTTGCCCTCCTATCCCATAAAAAAAATGTAGGTATTTAACTCTTTCTATCTCTTTCTAACTGTTTTGAACAACCAGTAATAAAAAAGTTTATTTGATGCAATTTTTGTTCATTTTATTATACATACATATCGTCACGCCTGTCTCCCTGTAGAGTCAGGCAGAGACCACAGATCTCCATCCGCTACGATCCCGACACACCTTCCTTGCTTCCTTTACACTTATCGTAGCGAAACGGCTCTCCGTTCGTCACTTTTCACCTTCGTGGGAATCAGGACGCGACGGGTGGCGGACCTATTCGCCGTAATTTTTTAACAAATTAAATATATTAAAATTCGTCATAGGAAACCCCACGAGCCGTAAAGGAGGATGAAGGTCATCCTCATCAGAGCCCCGCATGCTGAGGTAAGGCGCTATAGTACTTGGGAAGGCCCGATCCTGGGACGATCGGCACAGCAGAAGGGACAGGGGAAAGGAAAGATGGATTTGGACAGGATGATAGGGATATGATACTACCGCAACGGAAGACAAGGAGTATAATATTATTTGAACATCTATGACGTTTAATATTATTTAAATGTTGTGTAGGTATTTATAACTGTCTCTTTCTAACTGATGTGGGTAGTTTATTTCATATAGTGGAAGGTATACAATAAAACTTTTAACGCCAATATCGTATAATATAATATAATTTGAATATTATGTAGGTATTTATATATATCTCTTTCTAACTACTGTGGACAGTTAGAGATAAGAAGAGTACATTTGATGCAATTATTGTTCATTTTATAATTACGTTTCTAGGTACTAGGTTCGTTACTAGGTTCCACGGTTCGGATGCTTTCATTTATAATGCAGTAAAGACGTAAATGTATTCAGTCATTAAGTTTTCCTCGCGAAAGTTGTTAGTTAGTTCAACAATTTGCATGACGAGAATTAGCCCGGTTCTCGTGTCCAAATATACATTTCATCTCTCTGGCTACAGTACGGTGATACGTTGGTCGAAATTAATTAATATAATATACGATAGGTACTATAGCTTGCCTGCTGTACTGCTAATGGCGACACCCGAGATCTTTGGGGGGCTTCTTCAAATAAAATTCTTCAAAACGATATTAATCTATTCTTCATTGTACATTTATATAATATATTATTCATACTTTATATTTTTTTTTATATATTCACGCCTATCCCCCGCAGCGAAACGGCTCGTCATTGGTCGCTTTTCGCCCTCGTGAGAATCAGGACGTGACGGGTGGCGAACCGTGTCGCCGTCATTTTTGACAAATTAGGATGGAGATCAGCCCCAGCAGAGCCCTGAATGCTGAGGTAAGGCACCATATTACCCGGGACCATGGATTGGCGGAGAAGAAGGGAAAGGATAGAGAAGAAAGGAAGAGGCAGGAAAGGAAGTGCGGATTGGGGGGGTTACCAGACTCGGAATAAACGTTTATAAATACATATAAATATTTATTCCGATGCGGGAATCGAACCCGCGACAATTGACTCTGCGGGCGGAGGGCCCCGCCACTGAGCCAATCGGTCGTCTTTATATTATTCATATCTCAATATATAAAATTTCAATTTTTATGCCGGAATGTCACCCACATGTTTATCCAAAAGACGGGGAGTCAGACTAAAAAGCATTATGTTTTATAACAATTTGTTTTTCATTAAGTTTTTCATTTAATATTTGAGTATTAATAATGTAAAAATTTAATATAATATAAAGGTTTTATTATATTTATTTTTATTTTAATATATTAGTGATATATTTATGAATGTATCACTACTGTACCCATTTGCATGTGTTACTCATGCATATGCATTGCATCATCATGCATTTCATAATGTACATATTTCTCACTTAATAACAGCACAATATTTTTATTTATATATTCAAGCCTATCCCCCGCAGGGGTTGGCAGAGACCACAGAGCTCAATCCGCTATCATTCATCGCAGCGAAACGGCTCTCCATTAGTCGCTTTTCGCCCTCGTGAGAATCAGAACGCGACGGGTGGCGAACCACGTCGCCGTCATTTTCAACAAATTTGGTATACAAGTGTCCTCTTAAAATTTTCAGAAAATAATCAGTAAGCATGCGTGAACTGATCATTCGACTTATAACCTAATTCAGTCACCGGACATACTCTAGCTCAGAAATTGATATTCTGTGAAGTTGATTTTCCGCTCTACCCGCTCGAAATTCAGTATATAACTTAAAGGAACAAAATGAAATGTTAGTATACTTAAAGTAGTGAGTTGAGACTTAAACAAAATGCATCTAGTAAACTTAGCCAGCGAAATAACCGGCGCTGTGATGCCTCAATATTTTCACTTTACGATCCTGGTGCTTCCAGCTTTACAACCGAAGCGCGTAATACTGACCCCTCATAAAAGATACCACTGTTTGACTTTCAATCTAAACGTTCACATAACAAAGCATATTTTTGAATAACACACGATTCGTATTAAGTACAATACACACAGCTCGGGAACTTGGCGTCAAATTAGATTGCATTTGTACAAGTTCACGTCGGCATACACACGGAGGACAGTATTATATGGTTTTGACTTAAGCTCGCTTCATGAAAGTGTGTCATTACCATAATGATGGTGCGTTATTCAAATACAGAAAGTGTACTATTGTGAGTGTAAATTCTATAAGTTACATACATACATATAGTCGCGCCTATCTCCTGTAAGTGTTGGCGGAGACCACAGATCTCCATCCACTTCTATCCCGGCATGCCCTTCCTGCTTCCTTCACACTCATCCAGCCCACCTCTAACATAAATCATAGCGAAACGGCTCTCCGTTAGTTGCTTCTCGCCCTCGTGGGAATCAGGACATGACGGGTGGCGGACCACACCACCGTCATTTTTTAAAAAATTAGTTTTATCCAAATTCGTCATAGTAAACCCCACGAGCCGTAGAAGAGGATGGAGGTCAGCCCCAGCAGAGCCCCGCGTGCTGAGGTAAGGGACTACAGTACCCGGGGGAGGCCGATCCCGGGACGGTAAGCACGCTTGCGACTAAGCTCGCCCCTAGCCACACATCCATTGGCAGTTCTATAACTTTCAAAGATAAAGAGTTGTCGATAAAATAATTGATGAAGTCAAGCGTTACTTTGTCGTCTGTTTCACCAGCTCAGAGTCATTCAGAGAGCTATGCTCAGCGTTTCTCTGGTAGATATGATTTGCAATGAAAAAATGAACCAAAATCGCCGACATAGCCTTTCGAATTAGCAAACTAAAGTGGCAATGGGCTGATCACATGTGTTGGAGATCCGACAATCGCTGGAGCAGACGAGTGCTGGAGTGGAGACCGCGTCTCGGCAAACGTAGTGTGGGACACCCCCAGATATACCGGTGCGATGGTCTGCGTAAGGCGGCTGGCAGAAACTGGACGAAGATGTGTAATAATACATAAACTCCAGCTACCTTCAGCGGTATTATGTGACATAGAAACCTTCATAAAACAAAAACCTATGCATACCTTAAAGGCCACCCGAACGCATAAGTGGGTGGACGGTTTGAGGAGAATATTTTGAAAATATTTTCATATTCGTACTATTTTTAATTTCACTAACAATTTTTTTGGGACAGCCCTAGCACAATATATTATACTAATATCACGTGAGCATAGTAAGTAATGCGTTTCGTGTCGAGTGAAAAATTGCACCTTACTTCGGTACGTGAAAGTCATAATCTTTTCAGATGCCGTGTATATTTTATAATCTTATTCCAATGGTGATAGAGTTTCAAATCCTTTAGCACGCGTTTCATTGATTTTCACGCATAATAAATTCCCTGGTGTACACACCTCGCAGTGCATTTGACACGTGTTATAGTTAAGCCTTATACTTCAAGTGCGAGAAACTTTCCAATATAATTTACTGCAAAACATTTCCCACCACGAAAATCCACTTTTATTCAATTCCTAATTTCGTGTTCAAAATCGTGTTCAAATTTTCAATCGTTAATAAAATAATTTTTCATTCGTCCACTCAAGTTCAAATATATTTTTTTAAACTTGTAATAGATGACACATTATGATAATACAGATTTTTCAAATATTAATTCATTTATTACATTAAATTTATTAATGGACTCAGGCGTTACTTTGCGGAAATCCATCACTATATGGACAGTCAAAGTTTTACTTAGCTAAGATCCGCGACAAGCGCTTGTCGCGGATCTTAGCTAAGTAAAACTTTTGACTGTCCATATACATTAAATTTATTAATTTTAATTTAATATGGGAGAAAAAATTCTCTTATATATTTTTATTTTGTTCGCTATAACACAGGGAAGTTGTACGAATAAAAAAATATAGGGAAAACACAAAACACAAAAAATTCTTTTTCATCCTTTTACTTCCAATTACATTCAATAGATGGCGTTCGTGACGGCTTTATCGTCTAACTGACATGTTGTTATACAAAACTGTCGTTTTATTTTGTGCAATTTTGAAAAGTATTGCATACCTAAGTACTAACATACCAGGAGAAGATAATCCTACCAGGGGATAACATTATCGTTAATTTTAATTAAATAAATTGTAGTTGAGAAAAAGTTCACTGGGTCATTTAGTATGAGATATTTAGCAGGGTATAAATTTAGGAATAAATACCTAATAATAATAGTCAGTGGCGAAGCGGGTAGATCGCTGGGAAAAAAGTAGGAATTGGCTTAATTTTTTTTATATATATTCACGCCTATCCCCCGCAGGGGTTGGCAGAGACCACAGAGCTCCATCCGCTACCATTCATCGCAGCGAAACGGCTCTCCATTAGTCGCTTTTCGCCCCCGTGAGAATCAGGACGTGACGGGTGGCGAACCACATCGCCGTCATTTTCAACAAATTATATTAAATTCGTCTTAGTGAATCCCACGAGCCGCAAGGGAGGATGGAGGTCAGCCACAGCAGAGCCCTGCATGCTGAAGCACCATAGTACCTGGAGGAGCCCGATCTCGGGACGGTCGGCACGCTTGCGACTAGGCTCACCCATAGCCATGCATCCATTGGCACGGCAGACTGTGGATTGGCGGAGAGGAAGGGAAAGGGCAGGAAAGGAAATGCGGATTGGGGGGATTACCAGACTCGGAATAAATATTTAGAAATCCATATATATATATATATATATATATATATATATATATATATATATATATATATATATATATTAGGTGTACAAATAAGTTTCCGCGGTTTGTCAAAAGATGGCCCCACCAGAAGGTTATGGAGAAATTGTCAGATGTAAAACGTAATATCCCAAGTTTAGTCATCTGGCAACACCATAACCTTAAAGTACTAGTGATTCCGTATCAGCATCACGTAATTTTTTTCGTGCAAAAATGTCAAGTTTTATTCCGAATAAGCATCATTTGCGGGAACTTTTGATTTACTTCTTTAATGTGAAAAAATCTGCAGCTGAGGCGCATCGATTGCTTCTAGAAGCATATGGTGAAGCTGCTTTAAGTGAGAGAAGTTTTCAGGAATGGTTTCAAAAGTTTAAGAACGGTGAGTTTGACGTTAAAGACAAAGAACGCAGTGGAAGGCCGAAAGTGTACGAAGACATGGAATTAGAAGTACTATTGGAGGAAGATTCGTCCCAAACGCAAAAAGAACTTGCACTTACTCTACAAGTGACTCAACAAGCAATTTCACATCGTTTAAAATCGTTAGGAATGATTCAAAAACAAGGAAATTGGGTTCCATATGAACTAAAGCCGAGAGACGTTGAACGCCGATTATGCATGAGTGAAATGCTGCTTGCCAGGAATAAAAAAAAGAGTTTTTTGCATCGTATAGTCACTGGTGACGAAAAATGGATTCACTACGATAATCCAAAGAAGAGAAAGTCATGGGTTAAGCCCGGCGAACCATCAACATCGACAGCTAAGCCGAATATTCATGGAAAAAAACTCATGCTGTGTATTTGGTGGGATCAGCTTGGTGTCGTGTATTATGAATTGCTGAAACCAAGCGAAACCATTACTGGAGCTCTCTACCGAACACAATTGATGAGATTGAGTCGGGCACTTAAGGAAAAACGCGCCCATTACTACTCCAGACACGACAAAATTATTCTTTTACACGATAATGCTCGTCCACATGTTGCGGCGCCGGTAAAAACATACTTGGAAACACTCAACTGGGAAGTTTTACCCCACCCGCCGTATTCACCAGACTTAGCCCCTTCTGATTATCACCTGTTCCGGTCGATGGCACATGGTCTGTCTGAGCAGCGCTTCACATCATATGAAGACACCAAAAATTGGGTAGATTTGTGGATAGCGTCAAAAGATGAAGAGTTTTTTCGACGGGGTATCCGAATGTTGCCAGAAAGATGGGGAAAAGTAGTGGCAAATGATGGAAAATACTTTGAATAAAACGTAATGTACTTTTCCTTTACAATAAATTCCTAATTTTTTATAAAAAATTGCGGAAACTTATTTGTACACCTAATATATATTATATATATATATATATATACATATATATATATATATATATATATATATATATATATATATATATATATATATATATATATATATATATATATATATATATATATATATATATATATTATTTATTTATTAATTCGTCTTGTACAGATTCTAGCACAAAGGTGGACTTGATTCTAGACGGCAATATCTCCCAGTCAACTTTTGGGTAGATGGAAATCATTTTACAAGTAAGGTACAAAAATATATAATTAATTCCCGCCAATGTCTCTCTCGTTCGTCAAATGTGTCTCGAAATCGACTGTGTATCTAGACTTCTATTGGGTCCTCTTTGCTGATTATCCACAGGTCTTCGTTGGAGACCATGTTGTCCGGCCAATATACTTCGAAGATATTATTGTTATATAAACAAAATATCACAACATAACTGCATAAAACAGTAGTATTGGATTATCAATTTAACATTATACTGCAAGCATGCACAAACTAACACGCGAACTACCTATCCCTGCTAGACGCGCGAGTGAAGATAATTAGTATGCATTCGTGAAGTCAGCGAATTGATCAGATGCATAACATTATATCTACTATCTCGAACTTGACTCTATATTATATCTACCGATTCGAAATTCCGCATTCGCTTCGAGTCAATGCAGGTAAACTATATAGATAGATATATTCTTTATTGTACACCAAAAACAAAGTTATACAGTTATTGATTGTAATATTTATATACTAATGGCAGTCTAATCTCGAATAGCGATCTCTTCCAGTCAACCGTAAGATGGACACAATGTTACAATAAAAAGATAATTCGATGTAGGTTGATGATATATTATAATCAAAACGATGGAAAAAATTTATTAATTTTGAATTATTTTTGCTCCAGACAAATACTTTGTCAAGAATGGCAGATATATATAGGGGGTGGGGCGAGTGGGGTTGGGCCTCCGGATTTCAACCGCTCACCGGACGAAGCGCTGTAGTTAAGTTACCACTCAGGCGCTCATCAGTTGGGAAATGATGAGTTGCTGATGACCGTTTTTTCGTAAGATTTAGTTTAAGTTTCCCGTAAACTTAACGTTTAAATTTTCTTGTAAACAAACAAACATTAAATTTTTTTTTATTTATTTATATATTCACGCCTATGCCCCGCAGGGGTTGGCAGTGACCATCCGCTCCATCCGCTGCCATTCATCGCAGCGAAACAGCTCGTTATTGGTCGCTTTTCGCCCTCGTGAGAATCAGGACGTGACGAGTGGCGAACCACGTCGCCGTCATTTTTCAACAAATTAGGTATATTAAATTCGTCTTAGTGACTCCCACGAGCCGCAAGGGAGGATGGAGGTCAGCCCCAGCAGAGCTCTGCATGCTGAGGTAAGGCACCATAGTCTCCGGGGGAGCCCGACCCCGGGACGATCAGTACGCTTGCGACTAGGCTCGCCCCTAGCCACGCATCCATTGGCACGGCAGACCGTGGATTGGCGGAGAGGAAGGGAAAGGATAGAGAAGAAAGGAAGGTGCAGGAAGAGAAATGCGGATTGGGGGAGTTACCAGACTCGGAATAAACATTTATAAATCCATATAAATATTTAATCCGATGCGGGAATCGAACCCGCGACCATTGACTCCGCGAACGGAGGGCCCCGCCACTGAGCCAATCGCTCGTCTAACAAACATTATAGTTTTACAATTTTTTTTGCTTGTCGTGGATCTTGTCTAAGTAAAAATTCTGACTGTCCACATTATTTGCTAACCTTAACAAAGCAATTTTTGACTTCGTATCTTGTTAATTTTAAAGTATAGAACAGTCATAACTCCGACAGCGTAATACAGATTTATGCGAAGTCTGAAACACTGAGCACCGGATGCGAAGTCGAGAGAGCGTGAATAAGTTCTCCCTTTCAAATTCACTGCAACAAACTGCTTTAGGTACTAAACTGCTCAATTAGTATTCATAGCGCCTTCCGAGCAACTTGGCTTCTGAACAGTTGATGTTAAAAGACTCGTAGTACCTACACACAAGTAATGAAGATGTGCTTGCATTTATTGCATGAAACCGAGGATTGGTTAAAAGTAGTAGATAAAAAACATGTAATATAAAAAAAAATTGAAATTCAATTCCTACTTTTTCCCATCGATCTACACGCTTATTTATTAAATTTCTTATTAGCAGAGACTCGATGCGTGTAACCGAAGATCGGGCTAGGTGGCGCGCCTTGGCTGAGGCCTATCCAGCAGTGAACTGCCGCGGGCTGATATTGAATATTGAAAGTTTCTTATATAAAAGATTTTTTGTCTCCCATATAAAAATAAAATTAAGTAAGTAATTTTAATTAATGAATATTTGAAAAAACTTTATTAACATCAAGTGTCATGTATGTATGCATGCATGTATGTATGTATGTATGTATTTATGTGTGTATGTATGTATGTATGTATGTATGTGTGTATGTTTGTATGTATGTATGTATTTTTCGTGTCAGTGGTTCCTATATTTTCCGGCCCAGTAATTCGTCATTGCAATGACATCAGCATTCCTCTCGATGACATCTTGGAATGTGCAGGTCTTGTAGCACAGTGAGCAATTGAGCACATGTGAATCTCTATGGACTGACTTGTGACCCCATAATAAAACCCCTCACACTGCGGTGCGGTATAGCCCCATTGGCATACGTTATGTCTGCAACAGCCCGCTACGTATTATATTGACATATATATAAAGACCAGCCTAGCGTGACTATTCATCATAAACTAGCATTCAGCTTTCATCACAAGTCTCAGAATATATAAATATTCATAATTTCGTCTGAACATTTATTATTTATGTCAGAATAAAACTAATTATATCACGGGATACTGATGTTAACATGGACAACATTAAGCCGCACTTTGCAATTTTACGTAACTTGATTCTAAGTATTACTCCAACGATCTACATATATAAAATTATACTAAGCTTTTGGGGGCCCCTCAAAACTACAAGAGTGTTTCGAGCTTTTGCCAAATTTCAACGGAATCGGCCCATAAATTACGATTTTAGCTCTGTATGACAGCCATTTTGTTTTCCGCCTTTTTGAATTTTTTCCTCCCCCATATATGTGTTCACTTATCATCATTTTGGTTTTCGAAGGGCGACCCAGGTAGCTATTACGGTTTGAGCGGGCCATCGAGCAACTTTTTATTAGGTTCAGATTTTCATGGTTTCTATATAATTCCTCTGCCTCGAGTCCTATCCGAAAAAAGCTTCGCTAGAACATACTTACTCTACCTCTTATACAGTTTCCCAAATAATATGTCAGTGAATAAGTGAGTCAGTGGTAATATTAATTCATATACGATATTAACAAAGATTTGTATATAGTATAGTAGATTTGTATTACATATATTTCTATCCTTTTCTTGTACACACATTTCACCTGACTGGCCGACGGTGGGGACATTCGATCGTGGAGCGCCCTCCGAGTAACATCTCTTGAGAATACGTTAACAAGCCAAATCGACTATTCACATTTTTGTATAACTGTACAATACTAAGCTAAATGATATATATTGAAGGTCCAGTACAGATATAGTATGTGAGAAATTGATTATTACCATGTACTATTTATATGAGGCACAACTAAATACTATTAACTAATAACTAATATATATATAATATATATACTAATAACTAATAGTACACCAATATGACTGAAGCGTTCTCAAATAGTCGTTTTCAGTCTCTAAGACTAATAACGAAGATTTTTAACAATCAACGACTATAACCATGGCATGATGGTTTCTTAGACATTGCAACTAAAATATTTTGATATTGCATCGAATTTTAATTCATTGATACAGAAGACATAGATCGAGTGAGTGTCTCGAGACCTTGTTCGAACGATACTTGACAAAGAAATAATATATACCATAATGAACTAGAAGAATATATTGTATTATTTTTTATACAAGTCATATTTACACCCACGTAACAGTTCATGAGCATGATGGTCGATCCAACGCGTTTCTTCCACCGTAATGCTGACCGCTTCGTTGAGCGGGGAGTTTTATGAATGTTCCACTTTGAATATTAGTGTGGGTATATGTAAGTGGGATGAATGTAAAATTTGTTATGTTTTTGTGTAATAACTTTTGTTGACGACCAATTGGCTTCGTGGCGGGGCCCTCCGCCCGCGGAGTCAATGGTCGCGGGTTAGATCCCCGTATAAATATATGTATGGATTACAAATATTTATTCCGAGTCTGGTAACCCCGCCAATCCGCATTAGATAAGCGTGGTGAGTCAATGTCCGTTCCTCCAGAAATGGAGAGGCCCGTGCTCAGGAGTGGGACATATATGGGCTGTTAAAAAAAATCTTGTAAGAAAATAAAATACAAAAATGAACAGAAAAATGTATATCTTCCATGTGAAAAATTAGAATTTCATTATTTTATTTCGCCCTTATGTCCATTTTTAATCGGAATAAGGCCGATACTAATGTACGGCTGCAAGACCTGGATCCTGAACTTTATAGAAGAAACTAAACTCCTGGTCACTAAGCGCAAGATCCTCAGGAAAATACTGGGACCAGTGAGAATCCTGTCCTGTCGAATCCTGAAGAATCAAGAGATCGAAGACCAAGTGGCCGAACCCAATATCATAGGCGAAATCAAAACACAACCACTCCGCTGGCTGGGCCATGTTATGCGCATGGGAGAAGTAGAGCCGTAAAACGCGCCCACCTGGGGCGGCCCCAGGGCCAGCGCCCGGTCGGTCGTCTTACCGCTAGAGTGATGCCGTGGAGAGAGACTTGAAGGAGCTCCAAGTCGAAAACTGGCAGACGGTGGCGCAAGATCGATCCAAGTGGTGAGTCTTGTTGGTGGAGTCCAAGACTCATTCAGGGTCATTGCGACCGCCTATATTAGTAAAAATAAGTATTTTTTTTTATAATAACGTACTAGCCCCCAACATCTGAAAGAAACGGTTCAGTACGTTGCGTTCCTGAAACTTCTTTCCACGGAACCAGCTACCTCCAGCGGTGTTTACCAACCAATACGACATCGATATTATCAACGCTTCCGTCTATGGGCGGCCTTGGTTGCTTGCCATCAGACGACACGCTTGCTCGTTTGCCCTCCTATCCCATAAAAAAAATTATACCATCAAAAAAACAAACCTACACATTTCTTAAAGGCCGGCAACGCTTTTACAATGCCTATGGCACTGCGAATGCCTATTAGCGGCGTTGATTGCTTTCTATCTGGTAAGATGCTCGCTCGTTTGCCTTCCTATTCCATAAAAAAGAATATGTATATAATATATATTCTATTTTATTATAAATTAGATGACTTAATGAACTTCGGTTCACCTACAAGTTATTTAATTGAAATTAACGAAAATGCTATCTCCTGGTAGGCTTATCTTCTTCTGGTACGCTAGTACTTAGGGATGCAATACTTTTCGAAATCGCACAAAAGAAACGACAGTTTTGTATAACAACACGTCCGTTAGACCATAAAGCCGTCACGAACGCCATCTATTGAAAGCAATTGGAAGAAAAAGATTTTTTCATTTTTTTACAGATTTTTTTTGTTACACTACTACTACACGTTGACTAACAAAATAGCTCTCCATTTTTTTATATTATATATATAATAAAATATATATATATATAATATATAACATATATAACAATTGTACCTACCTAGTCACTATTGAAATTTAAATTGAAAGGTACACAAGAAGGTTGGAAGGGTTGACATTGTTTAAATACAATTGGAACTACAAGACATTCAAACTATAAACAATAATTATAACTTAAGTATTCTACATTTAATTAATAATCTAACTATATATATATATATATATATATATATATATATATATATATATATATATATATATATATATATATATATATATATATATATATATATATATATATATATATATATATATATATATATATATAGTTAGATTATTAATTAAATGTAGAATACTTAAGTTATAATTATTGTTTATAGTTTGAATGTCTTGTAGTTCCAATTGTATTTAAACAATGTCAACCCTTCCAACCTTCTTGTGTACCTTTCAATTTAAATTTCAATAGTGACTAGGTAGGTACAATTGTTTAATCAAAACACAAACTTCCAAAATGGAAATATTACGTTACTACGTAGTAAGTTGCTCTTAAATGTATTGCTATTCATTATTATCAACAGCCTACAAAGAGGTAGACCAAAGGAAAAATGAATTGATGAAATAAAAAGAAAAGCTGGTGAAAACTGGATCACCAAAGCAAAAGATGAACAGATGTGGAGCAAAATGGAGGAGGCCATTACCCGTAGAGGGGTCCATTATGACTTATAAAAATGAATTTTGATTTTATACTAGTTTAATATATTATTCATTATGGAAATAAAGATGATATATGGACAGTCAAAAGTTTTACTTAGCTAAGATCCGCGACAAGCAAAACAATAACAGAAAATTAATTATGTGTGTTTTTCCGTTGGGTTTGGTGGATTTATTTGGAACTTAGACCAAAAACTTACCGAAAATCGGTCATCAACTCTGCATCCGCCAACCACTATACACAACACCACTTTTCGGTTGTCTACCGTAGAGTCTACTATACGTGAAGATGCCTCGTGTTGGGGCGAAACACGTGTCGTGTACAAGATGGAAAAGTGATAATATGTGTTTGGTGTTGTGTATAGTGGTTGGTGGGTGGAGAGTTGATGGCCGATTTTCGGTAAGTTTTTGGTCTAAGTTCCAAATAAATCCACTAAACCCAACGGAAAAACACATTATTAATTTTCTGTTATTGGGTTGCTTGTCGCGGATCTTAGCTAAGTAAAACTTTTGACTGTCCATATAGTGATGGATTTCCGCAAAGTAACGCCTGACTCCATTAATAATAAAGAGGCTATAATAATAATAATTATCAACAGCCTGCGGCAGTCCACTGCTGGACACACGCCTCCCCCAAGAATCGCCACCTAGCCCGATTTTCGGGTTTTATTTATATATGTATATTCGATTTATTTTTCTATTCACTGTACATGTATATCTTATTCACACTTTATCAATTTACATTTTATATTTAATATAAATTTCTTACACCGGACGGGTGACATATCTATCGAAAGACGTCAGTCGAACTAATCTTATTTTTTATAAAACAAAAAATGTCTTTTTATTATAAAATTAAAAAAATTTCGACTTTTAAAAGAAGTAATATAATACAAAAGGTTTTTTGTTATTATTATTATATATTCACGCTTATCCGCCGCAGGGGTTGGCAGAGTCCACAGAGCTCCATCCGCTGCCATTCATCGCAGCGAAACGCTCGTGACGGGTGGCGAACCACGTCGCCGTCATTTTCGACAAATTAGGTATATTAAATGCGTCTTAGTGAATCCCACGAGCCGGAAGGGAGGATGGAGGTCAGCCCCAGCAGAGCCCTGCATGCTGAGGTAAGGCACCATAGTCCCCGGGGGAGCCCAGCCCCGGGACGATCGGCACGCTTGCGACTAGGCTCACTCCTAGCCACGCATCCATTGTCACGGTAAACCGTGGATTGGACCGTGGACCGTGGAGGAGGGAAAGGATAGAGAAGAAAGGAAGGGACAGGAAGGGAAATGCGGATTAGGGGGGTTTCCAGACTCGGAACAAACATTTATAAATCCATATAAATATTTATTCCGATGCGGGAATCGAACCCGCGACCATTGACTCCGCGGGCGGAGGGCCCCGCCACTAAGCTAATAAAAGGTTTTAATATATGTATTCTAATAAAAAGTTTTACTAGTTACAGCACTTTAGACCTGCCTTTTTTTGAGATCATCAGCGATTTGGTAATCGTTTGACCCTAGATCAGCAGCATGCTGATTTGCCAACTCTGCTGTGAAACAAAAATCTTTAGAATAACGTGTTTTTTCCGTACGAAGAAGAAAGAGTACATATTTTCAACAGTGTAACGCATTTAGATTCTTAGTAATTTCGAATATAGCTTAAAAATGAATATACAAAATAAAATTCTAATATTTATCCCATTAGGAGTAATGTGGACTGCGACCATAAAATATTAAGATTCCGCACCATGCATCCGAAAACCATTATTGAGTTTGCACTTTTATCAAACTTTATACTGTTGGAATAAGGTTCATTGTGATAGATTTTGTGGAGCTTTTGTATCTTGGTTAGTATACAACACGCGAGAAACGTAAGTGCCTGACATTTGTCACTGAGCAATTCCAAATGTGTCTGCGAGGGAACAGATTATAAAAATAAGTTTAATTCACGCTGATCGTCAAAGAATTTATATATTCATTCGAATTACTTATTCCATTTAAGTCTCAGTGAAGACGATTTTAAAAAAAAATGGCATTTATTTTAAAAATATAAAGTAAATATTGTTTTTTAACAAATACACCGTGACTTTTTAATTACCCGAGAAAATTAAGTAATATATTCAGTTATCGATATATATATATATATATATATATATATATATATATATATATATATATATATATATATATATATATATATATATATATATATATATATATATATATATATATATATATATATATATATATATATATATATAGATATATATATAAATTTGGCGAAGAAAAAAATTTTTAAAAATGTCCTTAATATGCACCAAAAATTATACAACAAAAAATCTTGCTAATTCAAATACATATCATTATCATTCCAATATGAACTGCACACATACCAACCTAATTTGGTCGCGTAATATTTACAAGATTTTTTAAAGTCCCATAAAACAATATTTTTTTATGAACGCTATAATATTTGAATGTTACTTACTGACATACATACTTTTAAAAACGCGAATTCTAGTTTTCTCGGGTAATTAAAAAGTCAAGGTGCATATTTCAAAAAATACATTCGTTGAATAATCGAATCAAATTTTATAAATAATATAGGGTCTGGTGTCAGAAATTTTTCAAACATAAATAGTGAAAACACTACAAAGGATATAAATGAAATTCAATAACTTTTACTGAGAAGAAAAATGTGGGTTTTATTTTTCAAAAAATATTTCGTGTAGATTTTGACCGCCACGTCGGGCACACTCTTGGAATCTAGACACATTACTCTGTGCCACTCGCTGAAGGAGTGATGTCGGGATACCGTTAACCTCGCGGAAGACATATTCTTTTAGCGTTGAGATGGTAATCTTGTTTTTAATGGAGGCAAACGAGCCAGCGTATCACCTGATGGGAGAGCAATCAACGCCGCTCATAGAAAACTGCCGTCATGTAAATCCTGTTATACTTGATTCATCTGTTCAATTTCTTTCCACGCACCTCCACCTTATGGAACCAGCTATCTCCAGCGGTGTTCCCCAATGAAAAACGAGTCACATTTCTCAAAGGCCGACAACGCTTCCGCAATGCCTATGGCACTGAATATGTGCCATAGGCTCATGGTCAGCGTTGATTGCTTTCCATCGTGTGACACAGCTTGTCGTTTGCCCATAAAAAAAAGAAAAACACTAAGGGGCAGGTATTTCGTCGATCAAATATATTTCAATTCAGTTCATTACATACATACATACATACATACATACGTACCTTCAGACCTGTTTCCCTAAGGGATTAGGCTCAGATCCCCATGTGCTACAATCTCGGTACAGTTTCTTTGCTTCATCCACACTCATCACTCTCTTGATATAAGCTCGCTGGTTAAGGCAACTTTTAACCTGACCTTTCTTAAGAACTTCGGCAATTTGGTCAAAGTATGTTCTACGGCATATGCTGAGCAAGAATCATTTTATGACACTCGTTAGATTAAAATTATTGTCTTTTTGTTTCGTGTTTTTATTTAAATATGTGTTTACTTAATAACGTGTGTTTATATAAAATATTATAAAGGATTTAATTTTAGTTATTGTAAAAAAAATGTGTCATAAATAAAAATTTTCTATTCTATTCTATACTTGGTCTTTTCTTACCGACCCTCTCATCTACATTCGCAACGCAAATTTTATTTATCAGTCGTCTTTCTGTGTGGTCTTTCTTTCCTCTATATTCTATTCTATTCTATACTTGGTCTTCATCTACATTCGCATCGTACATTTCTTTTATCAGTCATCTTTCTATGTGCTCTTTCTTCCCTCTATATGTGCTCAAACCATCTAAGCATCCCTTTCTCAAATTTTATCACAACATCTTCTTTAACTCCATTTAATCAAACGTGACAAAACAATCAGGGCTCATGTAAAATGTTACCGTCTGCTACAATAGCGTGCCCTAACTAATCATCCACTCATTGCCTCATTATTTCTCCGGTGACAGATGAATTCATAAGAGCCTGCGTCTCGTATCTCTGTACGTCTCGTTTGTCAAACGGTACGTACCGACGTCGTAAATCCATCGAGAATATTGAGTCTGCGTTGGCGCTCCGCCAAGCGTTGTCCATATGATACGCCTGTCATTGTACAGGGTGTTATTGTATTTAGATTTCGAGTCGAATAATCAATAAACGCATGCTGATTCTTTTCTGCCAATATTGTGAGACCATCCTGCTTTTACTTCACGCACATGGTCTCAACAAGATGGCGCCTCAGACTGCTAGAGAGATCATGGAGCCTCTTCGCGATTTCTTCCTTAATAATGACACCCACGCTACAGACGAATACTTTGTCAAGAATTGCATATTATTTGTCTGTAGTGTGAATGGGCCGGAGAAGTACCACATTACCGCAGAAAACCAGCGTCTGAGTGGTAGGTTACCTACCACGCTTCGTACGGTCAACGGCCAAGTTGCGAAGGCTCAACACTCTGCCCCTCTCCCTCTTCCCTTCCCTCTCCCATAATGACATTATCCTCAAAGGTATACGGCATACTGCCTATGGCGCAGCGGAAGCCTGCTCCTTTGCCTTCCTATCCCATAAAAGAACAAATTAATAAGCCGTTTCGCAAATATCTTCTGACCACCCAAGTCGCTGTATCTCACTTATATAAACTTGTGTTTTAAAGTATATGAAACAAAATATCACTACTTCAGCTAATGGCATATAATACTGTGGCTAGAAGAGTATGCCGACGTGGCGGTCAAAATTAAGAGGAAATAATTTGTAAAAAATAAAACAGAGCTGGTTTTTCTGTCCTTCAGAATCAACCATTCACCGAAAGAAGCACGGTAGCTAAGCTACCACTCAGATGCCAGTTTTCTGTGGGAGTGTGATACATTCCCGGGCGAGCCGGTCCATTCATGCTAGACAAATAATATGCTATTTTTGACACAGTATTCATCTGCAGCGTGTCTCTACCATTCTTAACTGAGATCTATACTCTCTGCTTACCCCTATTGGAAACAGGCGTGACGATATGTATGTAAAAAAAATTCTCTTTTATAATATATTTATTTAGCGGGGTACAAAAGTAGGAATTTACTTCTAGTAGCTTGTTCATTATCTACAGTATACACAAACCGATTTTAAGTTGCTTTAACATATACTATGTTATTTCACCAGCCGCCAGTGAATAACTTTAGTTATTTGCATTCACGTGTGCATGAATATTCATAGTCTGCCCTTACGATCCCAACCGATCACAACTGGCTAGTGACTCGCTTGTGGGTAATATTGATTGAGACTATGTCGGTACATATATTAAATTTTACATTAGAATAAAAGTAGAATTAAATTACGATTCGACCATATTTATGTTTGGTTATAAATCGAATAATATTTGTTCCTCAGTAGTAATTAAAACCTATCGTATTTTTTGGTTCTATAAGACGCAACTTCGCCTTCGCCAGAATGCTCACATACTCTCTCCTCTTTACGCCATTATATGTAACCCGTCTTATCTCAATACTCGCTTTGTATTTCTCAATGACTCACACTCTAGATGTTTGAGAACATCCGAAAAATTGATGTTAAAAATGCCTGGTCATCACACCAAATTCTTTGACCAATCTTTCACAATACAGGCTGTTCGGTTATGGAATTTGTTGCCGACCGATTGGCTTAGTGGCGGGGACCTCCGCCCACGGAGTCAATGGTCGCGGGTTCGATTCCCGCATCGGAATAAATATATATATTTATAAATATTTATTCCGAGTCTGATAACCCACCCAATCCGCATTTCCGTTCCTGTCCTTTCCTTTCTTCTCTATCCTTTCCCTTCCTCTCCGCCAATCCACGGTCTGCCGTGCGAAACGATGGATGGCTAAGGACCATTTTAGTCGCAAGCGTGCCGACCGTCCCGGGATCGGACTCCCCCGGGTACTATGATGCCTTACCTCAGCATGCAGGGCTCACTAAGACGAATTTAATATACCTAATTTGTTGAAAAATGACGGCGACGTGGTTCCGCCACCCGTCACGTCCTGATTCTCACGAGGGCGAGAAGCGACCAATGAAGAGCCGTTTCGCTGCGATGAATGGTAGCGGATGGAGCTCTGTGGTATCTGCCAACCCTTGCGGGGGATAGGTGTGAATATATATAAAAAAAAGGTAAGATAAGCGAAGTCTCTCCCAATTTTCAAAAAGCTTGTTGATAATCACTATCTATCTTTATATCTTTTTATTTATTCGTTTATTATTATGTGTGTGTATGTGTATGTGTGTATGTTTGTATGTATGTATATACTATTATCTTACTATATATGACTATTATCTTTGTTTATTAATATATTTTGTTTCTTTTCTATCATCATAATGATAATGGCTACCTTCGGTTCGGTTTTTCCGTACCGATACGATATTAGCACCTTAAAAAAACAAGCGTACACATACCTAAAAGGCCTGCAACGCTTCTGAGACTTCTATGGTGTCGCGGATGTCTGTGGGCGGCGTTGATTGCTTTCCATCATGTGACACGCTTGCTCGTTTGCCTTCCTATACCATAAAAACACTAATAAATATTTATTTAATTTATTAAAATAAACAGGAAGTAAATAATGTGTTTTTTTTTTGGTTTTCCAAATAATAAGAAAGGTCATTAAATTTTGATGAAATATAATGCAAACAACATCAAAAGCGGTTGATTTTTGTTAACGCGCCAATATAATATTTCACAAGTCAACTTTGAATACGACATTTAACCATTCGGTTCAACGAGGGTGAACGCGGTGATACCTTCATTATGTGAGTTTATATCTTTGGATCTACAACCAACATTCGCAATACAAGAGTATGATAACTTGGAATCGAAACTAAGCGATTTTGTACTCAGTGATGTAGATGGTAAAGCAAGATTTTGTGAGTCGTCGAATTTAATTTAAAATTGCAGAGCACACTTATACTCGGGAGATTTAGCGTCAAATTGGATTGCATTGCCATTGCCGCCCTGCATTTGCATAAGGACAAAAGAGACGCCGGGACTCCCCACTCCGTAGAGCATTATGTTCATCGCTAAACTTTCTTTCGTCGAACAAGTTACGTCTTTAAATTAGAAAAATAAATTGTATTGTAAATGCTGAAGGAGTATATTATAAATTTATATAAAAATAAATTTTGAAGATCGTCCAGGCTAGAAAAGTTGCTTACATGGGTCATATCATGAGACATGACAGTTACAAGGTGCTGCAACTGATCGTGATGGGAAAAATCGCGAGCAAAAGACAAATTGGTCGAAAAAGAAAGTCTTGGGATTGGACCGGCATAGCGAGTGCTCCAAAACTGCTGCACCTCGCGAAGGAGGAGGAGAGTTGTGCTGAATTGGCTGCCAACGCAAGTCGGAGAGACACACTTAGAAGAATATTAAAATAAAATAAAATAAATAGAAATATAAAAGCCTTTTATTCCACACATGTTACAATTTTGTACAAAAAAAAAATATAATACTTCTGTTTTATTTTGGTTGCATGAACCCCACTCAGGTAAAGGCCTCCTCCAAAGAATTCCATTGTTCTCTATTTTTTGCTATTTCCAGCCAGTTCCTGCGGAGTTTTTTATATAGTCCTCCCATCTCATGCAGGGTCTTCCTGCTCGGCGTTTGCCTGGCGATCCCTTGCATGTGGTTACATTAATAGTCCATCTATGACTAGCCCATCTGAATTTCAGGGCGCTGGCTTATGCTTAGAACGTATACAGAGATCAAAAATATTATAGTTTGAAACTACAAATATTTGCAACTCATTGTTGGTAGAAATCCATAGCTAACGGTACACTTTCTAGTACTCCTAGATCTAGATCTCCACCCACTATAGATCATGTGGAGATCCTATTTTCAGATCAGAATGAAGCTGAAGATGGATTCTATTGCTGACATACGAAGTTGTGGTGGGTGAGGATGTTTAATTTTCCACCGTACAACCCTGTCTTCTTCTGGGCTTTTTTCTAGAGCCTTTGTGTACCGTTCAAAGCTTTGGCGGCTTTTTAGCCTAGCCGGGGAGAGAGCGTGATTAAAAAGCTCATTCAAATCATAGATAATCGCATCACTCCAACTATCCAACTATCGTGCCCGGTTGTCGACCCATTACAATCTACAATAATTTATATCATTAATTACCTAATCAGTGCACCTTTGGCAACCATCGCGACTGGATACATTCAAACATTCTAACATTTAACAATTTAACATTAAGGTCGTTTAACATTAACATAACAATTTGTACAACAACATTTAAAACAAACTCCCAGCCGTACACCAACATGTGGTCCTTCGAGCTAGAAGACTTCGCGCGTGACGTGCTTGAACAGCGTGAGAAACGTGGGAATGAAGAACTAGCGTAACATTTGGAGGAAAACTGAGAGTGCTAACAAAAACATTTGGTCCTTCGAGCCGGATATGAACCAGCGACCTATGGATACTCTGGGGTGAAAGATCGATAAAGTAAATTTAAATGAGACTGTGAATCACTTATCCAAAAACGAATAATGTGCCACACACATTTTATTGCCCATTGGAGTTGGACGTTTCTCACTGAAGGCTGAAATAAAAACAGAACTAAAATATCTCAGCGCTTAATTTAGTGGAAAAATATAACTCGAGCGAGTACAATAATAAATCTTGTCAGCACAGCGAAAACTTAAAGCGGGCAACACGCTTCAGCGTTCTTAAGGAATTGCCCTGCTGACGGACTAGTGCTTAGACACTGCATTTATTACCCAAACAAAACTGTTCACATCTCAATATCGTTCTGTGGATATCACCATGTTGGTTTCTTTTTCTTGGGTTATTTTGGGTTACCTGAATTCTCCTTTTCCTCAATCGTTTACATTCTTGACAAAGTGGTAGTGGTCATCACTTCTAGTGGCGAGTTGTTAAGAAAATTAAAGGACATCATAATAAATTTTAACATTTAAATTATAATTATATATCCTTGGCTCTACCCAAAGAGGTGATGGCATGTAGCGAAATCGAAAAAACGCCGAAATCGAGTATCTGGTGGCCCAACCTAATGTAATCGGAGAGACTAAGGCTCATCGACTTCGTTGGCTGGGCCACGTTGAGAGGATGTGGGAGTATCGCGCAGTCACGAGAGAGCGTATATGGATATATTGGACGACGTTCTGTGGGGCGCCCAAGCTACCGTTGGAAAGACAGGTGGAGCATGACTTGCACATCCTTCAAATTTGCAACAGAAGGCGGCGCAGGACAGGGCGCGGTGGCTTAAGATCTGTTCGGAGGCCAAGATCCAAGGGTCGCTGCGTCAACAAAGTTAGTTAGTTAAAATTATAATTAATTACCAGTTTAAATGTATGTAATACATGAATTAATTACAATGTAACAGTTAATTGATAATTGAATGCTTATGTGGACAGTCAAAAGTTTTACTTAGCTAAGATCCGCGGCAAGCAAAACAATAACAGAAAATTAATAATGTGTGTTTTTTCTGCTGGATGCTTTATTTGGAACTTAAACCAAAAACTTACCGAAAATCGGCCATCAATTCTCCACCCACCAACCACTATACACAACACCAAACACACATTACCACTTTTCCATCTTGTAAACGACACGTGTTTCGCCCCAACACGAGGCATCCTCAGGTATAGTAGACTCTACGGAAGACAACCGAAAAGTGACCCGCCATTACAAGTTAGTGGGTGGAGAATTGATGGCCGATTTTCGGTAAGTTTTTGGTTTAAATTCCAAATAAATCCACTACATCTAGCACAAAACACACATTATTAGTTTTCTGTTTTTGTTTTGTTTGTCGCGGATCTTAGCAAAGTAAAACTTTTGACTGTCCACATAGTGATGGATTTCCGTAAAGTAACGCCTGACTCCATTAATAATTGAATGCTTAGTAACTATAAGTGAGTTATATTAAGACATCGAGATGACCCTTTATAACTAAATAGAAACCAAAAAGAATGTAGAGCCAATCAGTTATGCTGAGAGCGTAAGCAAAGAGATATAAAAAGGCACAAGCTGCATCTGTTCATAATTTGATGCATGCGACAACCTTCCTTGAGTATATCAAAGGAAAATGGATGACCGGTCGTTCGTGACAATTATAAGCAGACTTTGAATTTAATTGACATACTCAATCCTATCTTACATTAATTATGTCTCGATAATTAATTGTAGATGTCATGGATAATAAGCAATTAACATTCCTAATACAATATCTTTAAACGAACGAGAAAAATCAGTCCCTTGATTAATTGCAATGGATACGACTGTTTTTTACAGAAATAAATTTTATGGAGACGTATAATAGTTTTTTATATTAATAATGACAAGATAGAAGATAATTTCTATGTTATTTTCATCATTATAAGTTTATTGGACTTTCGACCTTTTTCTTCTTCATAGGGTCAGCGATCACACGCTGCCGGCGTAGAACTTGGCCACTGACACCGCATCATCTGTCGTCTAAAGATCATCTGCTGAGCAGGTGACAGGACACAGAGACCAGGATGTCAAGTGTGCCATTGTTTGTGTGCATCTTCCACAGTCGCACGAGGGGTTTGCGGCTGTGTCGACCCACTTTGTCATGCTGTCTCTACAGAGGCCAGTCTGGGTGTACAGACGATTGAGGGACTTAAATTATTGAACTAAATTTTATGGAGAACATATAACAGTTTATTAATTATTAAAAGAGATAGAAGAAAACTTCTATTTTATTATTTTTCATAATAAGTTTATTGGATATGCTGAATCAAAGAACTCGTGAGCTATATCAACATAAACGGTGAAACAGAGGCACATAGAGTGCATCAGTTTGGGCATAGGAGATAGAAGAAGATATTATTTGTCTGTATAATGAATGGGCCGGCTCGCCTGGGAAAGTAGTACCACACTCCCGCAGAAAACCGGCGTCTGAGTGGTAGCTCAGCTACCACTCAGACGCCATACATCACAGGATGATAGGGATATGATACTACCGCAATGGAAGACAAGAAGTGATACGGTAGTAGCTCGGGAGGCCGGGTTCGAGTACCCGTGTAATACCTGAACTACCAGACAAGCGGCTGATCTCCATCCTTTCTTGCGGCAATAAATATTCAATAATCTGGTTCACCACCCGTCACGTCCTGATTCCCATGAGGGCGAGAAGCTACTAACGGAGAGCCGTTTCGCTACAATGAATGTGAGAGGAAGAATGGATGAGTGTAGTGGAAGCAAGGAAGGTGTGCCAGGATCATAGCGGATGGAGATCTGTGGTCTCCGCCTACACCTACGGGAGACAGGCGTGACGATATGTATGTATGTATGTATGTATGTATGTAACTACATCAATACGATATTGCCCGCCGCACAACGTTGGATTTTTGTATACTAAGCACGACCCACAATGTTTTTCTAATGCTCTCAATATAAAATTCTTAAATAATATTAAAAATCTATCTAAACATCTTATATAAAAATGAACTCTATATCGGTTTTAACTAAAGCACACATTTGAGATACCGCCACGATTTCCAATCTTATTCCGTTAGCAAACAACGCATACTTCGCGAGATGATATATTGAAATTCCGCGGTGTACGTGAAAATTACAACTTCAAATGTAAATATATTCACATTTGAATCTTAACACGTTTACAATAAGGGTCATGTGGCAAACATCCAGCATTTTTATGCGCTAGAATATTACACGCTCTCGCTGGAACTGCATTTGACATTTGTCAGAATGTCACCCGTTTTGCGAGAGGTATTCCTTGCCGTCGGTAACAAAATGTTAGCGTATAACTCCGTGTGAAATGTCGGTGAAATAATGCGGTTTGATTAGTGGCTAGGGCGCTCGAATTTATTCGATGTAGTCCACAAAACGCGGTCGTTGTTCGACGGAAGTCAATCAGTAAATAATTCTTCGCTCATTGGCCGTTGGTTAATAATTTGCCCGTTCAATTTTCAGTAAATATCACTTTGACGATCGCAATTATTGTCACGTTTGGATTTTCTAACTATTCTACTATATACACACAGATAACTTGAGGAAATTTCCATCAAGTAATCTGTGTGTTCGTCACAATATTACCATCAGTACAATCGTAACAAACCACTACTGGATAGTGACCACAAAAATGAACAGTCAAATCAGTGCGTAGTAGAGTCATCAGTCAAGTCAAATTCAAAGTGTAGTAGAGTCAACAGTCAAGTCAAAGTGTAGTAGAGTCATCAGTGAAGTCAAATTCAAAGTGTAGTAGAGTCAACAGTCAAGTCAAATTGTAGTAGAGTAAACAGTCAAGTCAAAGTGTAGTAAAGTCAACAGTCAAGTCAAAGTGTAATAGAGTCAACAGTCAAGTCAAAATGTAGTAGAGTCAACAGTCAAGTCAGTGTAGTAAATTAAACAGTCAAGTCAAAGTGTAGTAGAGTAAACAATCAAGTCAAAGTGTAGTATAGACAACAGTCCAGTCAAAGTGTATTATAGTCAACAGTCAAATCAATGTATAGTAGATTTAACAGTCAAGTCAAAGTGTAGTAGAGTAAACAGTTAAGTCAAAGTGTAGTAGAGTAAATAGTCAAGTCAAAGTGTAGTAGAGTAAATAGTCAAGTAAAAGTGTAGTATAGACAACAGTCAAGTCAAAGGGTATTAGAGTCAACAGTCAAATCAATGTATAGTAGATTCAACAGTCAAGTCAAAGTGTAGTAGAGTAAACAGTTAAGTCAAAGTGTAATATAGACAACAATCAAGTCAAAATGTAGTAGAGTCATCAGTCAAGTCAAAGTCAAAGTGTAGTAATCATCAGTCAAATCAAAGTATAGTAGGTTCAACAGTCAAATCAAAGTGTAGTAGGCTCTACAAAAGACAACCATGAAATGTTTCGTAAAGTCTACTACACCTGACGTAGTCGGTGTTGGTCTACTATGGTCTAACTATGGTCAAGATTTGTAGGATTTGCAAATGGCTGTTTCTCAGCAAGAATGAAGGTAAGGTGTAATTGTAAATGCACTTCTTCGCAATCACAGTATTGTTGTTCTGATTTGTGTTCGCGAATCTTAGGAAAGTATGTTTGATTATCTTTTCTTTAATTATTGGCCTCAAAATTGAGAGGGGTTGTAGTGATTAGAACTTTATTTATTGTTTTTAAAATAAATCTCAATTGCACATTTGCGTTAATATATATTTTGCCTTAATATATATCTTAATAAAATATATTATAATAATATTAAAAAATGCTATGAAGATGAGCGAAGGTTATAAATAACCTTCGCTCATCATCTGGACACCCTCAAGTGATAGAATTAGGTTTTCAACTTTCTACCAAACCAATTTCTACCAAAAATGTACATTAAGAATATAATAAATAAATATATGCGCTAAACTCAAAGACTACAATATCTAGCATTCGGAAAAACAAAGTCGAAACGATAACAATGAAAATACAAACAATTTATTGTACAAGTACAAAGAAACAACCGAGTAACTTATATATCTGGGGAACAAAGCCGACAAGAATGTAACCCTCAATGAAACAATTACAGACAAGTGTGTATAGCTCCCAGAAGTGTTGTAACACTAGATAGGAGAGAAAACATACGTGGAACAATGTAGGGCGAATACTCAGAGCTGGCTCGATGTACGGAAAGAATTTAGATAAGTGGTCGCAACGGAAAAGGTTCATTACTGAAGCACGCCGCTGAAGCTAAACTATGCGGATTGTACGACTTGATTAATTGCTTCGCTATTCACTTCTCGTTTTTGCTCTAGCAGAAAAGTATTTATTTCTCGAAGAAACTGCACGACAATTTGTCTCGAGTTGAAATTGATATATGTATATTACCAACGTCTTTTCGAGAATGGTTTTTATTCGGTTGAAAATCGAGTTGAAATTGACGACCGATTGGCTTAGTGGCGGGGCCCTCCGCCCGCGGAGTCAATGGTCGCGGGTTCGATTCCCGCATCGGAATAAATATTTATATGGATTTATAAATGTTTATCCCTTCTCTATCCTTTCCCTTCCTCTCCGCCAATCCACGGTCTGCCGTGCCAATGGATGCGTAGCTAGGGGTCAGCCTAGTCGCAAGCGTGCCGATCGTCCCGGTATCGGGCTCCCCCGGGTACTATGGTGCCTTACCTCAGCATGCAGGGCTCTGCTGGGGCTGACCTCCATCCTCCCTTGCGGCTCGTGGGATTCACTAAGACGAATTTAATATACCTAATTTGTCGAAAATGACGGCGACGTGGTTCGCCACCCGTCACGTCCTGATTCTCACGAGGGCGAAAAGCGACCAATGACGGCGACGATATTATATATATATATATTGAAATTGATTTATGTATATTACCATCTTTTCGAGAATTGTTTTTATTCGAAAATCGAGTTGAAATGGTGGGAGAAATAATATTCCGTTTATAATAATTATTTTGTTATTTTTTAAAAAAGAACAATTTACATACAACATATTATACAACTAAGAATTCATCTAATGAAAACGAGCCACGTTGAATTATTAAAGACTTTATGATAAAAAGTTTCGAAAATATAAATAGATTGTACCCAATTTTAAAGCTTCCTGACTCTAAAAATGTGGTTCTAAGATTTCGAATTTTATAGTCTTACGTATTTTTCACCTGCAGATGGGATTTCAGTCAAATACATGTCTCTTGAAGTGTGAAAAGAGTTTAATACTCTTGCATAAAAGTTTAAAAAAATATGTAAATTAAGGACAGTCAGAACTTTTACTTAGCTAAGATCCGCGATAAACAAAAACAGAAAAATATTAATATGTGTTTTCTACTAGAAGAAGTGGATTTACGGGGAACCCAAATTAAATCTTATGTCACCTTATCTCCACCCCCTAACCACTATCAACAACACCAGGACTTAACGGTTGTCTTCCGTAGAGTCTACTATACCTGACCATGCCTCGTGTTGAGACGAAACACGTGTCGTGAACAATGTGGAGAAAAGATAGACGGGATAGTTTAAATTTCCCATAAATCCACTTCTTCCAGTAGAAAACATACATTATTATTTTTCTGTTTTTGTTTGCTTGTCGCGGATCTTGGCTAAGTAAAAGTTCTAGCTGTCCACATATTAATAATGGATTTCCGCAAAGTAACGCCTGACTCCTTTAATCATATTTAAACTATGAAAATAATACTAAATATAAAACCAAATAAAGGTCAAAGTTGAACACAATTGAAAAATAAAAGCTATTTAGAACAGACTTAATCCATCAGAAACTTACACTAATTGAGTTGGCGCGTCAGATAAGGCATGGTACGGAGTAACTTTTCCGAGGCGCGAACTTCAAACAATCAAGCCTTTATTTGGCGTCTCCAACAATGGGAAGTAATTAGCGAGCGTCGTGATGTTGGACGATATAAAATGCTAAACTTTCGCAAACGCCTTCCCTTTGTCGACGGCAATTTTCATCAATCTTGATTCCGTCAATTTGACCCTCGTGAAAATCTATTAAAATCAACACAGAGCGTTCGATCATGTCTCATTCAACTCGCGTCCCTTCAATTGCGAGTTCGATGGGCAGAGGAAACACGCTATTGTCGGCGATAACAAATCTCTGAACCAATTTAAAGGTCCATTTTTAATATCCGCCCGAGGTCAACAGCCTTCCCTTCGCACGGCTCTCCCCGCAACATCTACTACTGCCGTATTAAATTGAATAAAAGCTGATTCGTAGGCCTGGCCGCGATCCGAAAGAGCGTTTTCAATAACCATTCGTTGAACCATTAGCTCTAATGGCTGTAACAATGGAACATCACAATTTGTCTCCTGGTGTTGTTGTTGATGTTTAGAATTGGAACGACTCAAAGAATGTTTGACGAGTGGAAGACAATATAGGTCTTATTATTCGCGTGGGAAGGTTGATATTATGTCGGGTGTTGTACGATGGTGTCCCAATTGAGTTTGTCACCGGATATTGTAAAGTGGTCGCGTTTACACGTCACAATGTGTCGGCAGGCATTGATGGGGTCGAGTCCGCAGCTTTGCTTGTGTTCGGTGACAAAGCCATGTCTATTCTTCTAATTATCTCCATTAATTTGATTGATATTTAGCGGGAAAACATTGATTCACCATTGGAAACAATTGAATATCAAAATCTTATATAAACCTTTTATCATTTAAGATTATTATGAATTGGTTTGAATAAATTCATACATACATACATATCGTCACGTCTGTTTCCCGTAAGGGTAGGCAGAGAACAAAGATCTCCATCCAAAAATACTAATAGACCAAAACTCTAAATTCATGGCTAATAAACCTGTAAGAGATTATTAGCCATGAATGGTATCTTAGGTATGGAGTAGGTACAACAGGAGTCTAGATTTATACTCTTTTTTGTTTACAAAAGCGAACCTATTATATACACAACTGTGTCGAGCGAAGAGTGCGGGGTGCAGGAGACGCGAAAAAGAAAGATTTATCCCCAAAGTACATATTCTGTAGTAGACAGTTACAACACTAAATTTGATTGTTTTTGATTGTTTTTGTTTCCAGCTTAAAAGTTTCATTAATTTTTTTTTAAATATAATTGAGAAAAGATACAAAAGAAAGAAAAAATCTGACCTGGTGGACAAATGCAGTCGTTTACATCTCTCGTTTCACGCCGCAGTGGAGTATCTTGATCGCGCAAATTCTCCACCAACGTCTTCCCGACAACAGTTCTCTTGAACGCTTTGTACTCTTCCTCTAGAACTGAAAGCCGTCGCTCGACCAAATGCTGACGGTACAAACTGTAACTGCATAGCGCAAAGAAGATAAAACAACAACACCACTGCACAGCACTATTTACGCTGACTTTGTCCCACTCTTTCACCGACTTCTTTGCACTTTGATCGGCCATTTCACTACAGTACTATCCCGCGAAATGTCCATCCATTATCGGCTGGCATGCGATGAGATGTGAAGGTGATGGTCAAAGGTTGTACGGAATGCGGAGTTAGATCGTGCGGCTCGCTATGCCCGTAGTCTGTTACTGGGGACCGCTGTGCTCCCGCGGTCTCTCCCTCGGGAAAGGAAGTCGCCTGTCCAATGCTAACTGCCCTTCTAGTTGTGTCGATTACCAGTTGAGCGCTCGAACTTTGATAGACGTGTTACACCGTCGTCGGATTCCGGACGTTTCGCTTCACATTTAAACGGTGTTAAATGCGGAAACCATTAGAAATAACGTATGTAAAGGTTAAAAGAATAATATATTTTTTAATAATAATAATAATAATAATTCTTCATTTGCATAATGTGAGGTGGAACAAGATGAAAAAAGACGTTTAAAAGCTCCATCACATTGCCACTTATGGTGTAAAAATTTCATTAATTATTACATACATAGATTATTAATGGAGTCAGGCGTTACTTTGCGGAAATCCATCACTATATGGACAGTCAAAAGTTTTACTTAGCTAAGATCCGCGACAAGCAAAACAATAACAGAAAATTAATGTGTGTTTTTTTCCCGTTGGGTTTATACACACATTTATACACACACATACACACACATACACACACACACACACATTCTAATATATAATGTTTGAGGTTTTATATTTATTTCTCCATAGATATTAATAATCAATAAGAAATAAGGGTAGGAAGTGACCTGAAATACAGGCTTACCTCTAGTTCAGGCACTAGCCCGCCATATATGTATTATTTTCTCTCTATTTTGTATATTTGACTTTTTTGAGAGACTTTGTGGTGAGGAAGTAAATGATTATTTTTAATTTTACAGAAGAACATTAATATAGAATTATTAATGGAGTCAGGCGTTACTTTGCGGAAATCCATCACTATATGGACAGTCAAAAGTTTTACTTAGCTAAGATCCGCGACAAGCAAAACAATAACAGAAAATTAATAATGTGTGTTTTTCCCGCTGGGTTAAGTGAAATTAATATAGAACAAAAGTCAATACAATCATTATCATAACAATGAGGAGGATCGAAGCGATATATTTGCATTTATATTGCATATAGAGTGCGCCTCAAATCGCCGAACAAGCAATTAAGGGTATTCAGGATCTCCTCTTGTTTTACATCCGCCCTAATGCGCAGGGGTGGTGCGAGATAAAAATGCAAATATTCAAGTTTAACCTACGGGTCGCATTAGCGGGAAAACTGCCGGGGGACACGGGATCTCTCATCTACCCTCCTAGTGATGGGGACGACGGCCATGCTTTTAAATATTAATCACCGTCTCAGTTTGGAAAAAAACAAGCGTAAGATAGAAGGAAAACACACATTAAGATCGCTGCAATATTTAATTAGGGGGAATCGTTCGTTCACACGAGGGCGAAAAGCGACTGCAGGAGAGCCTGAATGGTAGCGGATGGAGCTATATGGTCTTTGCCAACCTCTGCGGGATAGGCGTGAATATATAAAAAAATATTAAAAAAGCAGTAGCAAGCACATTGAAAGGTATCAGTTATCACGAAACTGAAAATCTGCTACTACCAGAACTATAAAGTGTAACTTTTTAAAATATATTATATAATTAATATTAAGAAAAATATTCAGCTTTCAGTCTACATTAATCTGAGTCGTGCTAGGATAACACTGACACTGCGAAGTAAGTCTTTCTTCTTCTTCTAAGTTCTTTTTCTCTTTACTGATGTGATTTGTGACATTTCAAGATGTTTACTTTTCATTACCATAACATTCGTTTTTCATAGTGATTTTCACATAAAATAATTCTTAAACTAATAATTAAAATAATTTAATTTATTAATTTTAATGACGGTGACGTGGTTTGCCACCCGTCACGTCCTGATTCTCACGAGGGCGAGAAGCGACCAATGGAGAGCCGTTTCGCTGCGTAGAATGGTAGCGTATGGAGCCCTGTGGTCTCTGCCAACCCCTGCGGGGGATAAGCGTGAATATATAAAAAAAAATAATTTATTTGATTTGTCAGCTTTCACTTTATGTTAATATTGATCACTGATTAAGATGATGAACGTTTAAGTATATATGTTTTTGGAACAATGTATAATGAATCTAACTCCTGTTGATGGTCTATAAATAAATAAATACTTTTTTCTCTATTTATGGAGGTAAAAGATTTTTTTAAAGAAGATTAGAGGAAATTAAGTGTGGTTGGACTCAGGAGTTTGTCTCTTAACAATGTGTGTTACTTTATTTATGGGATAGGTGGCAAACGAGAAAGCATGTCGCTTTATGGAAAGCAATCAAAGCCACTTATGGACAACCGCGACACCGCAGGAGTCACGGAAGCATTGCCGACCTTTTAGGTATGTTTAGATTGATTTTTTGAAGGAGCCAATGTCATTTCGGTTCGGAAAGACCGCTGAAGGTAGCCAGTTACACTGAGTGGTGGTGCGTGGGAGAAGTTTCGTGAAAAGTGCATAGTAAAGTAATGGAGGATTTGCTGACGGCTGTTTCTTGGTAAAAATTAGACTTTTCAATCTCTATAGACTACTACACAAAACTATTTTTCTGTTTTGTGTTTGCGCATTTGAGCAAACTGAGTTCAACTTGTTGTCGTTCGACGGTCTTTATAATAGATTTACACAACGTAACGCCTGACGCCATCGATTATTTAGATATTTATCTGCGATAATATTTTTACGCAGGCGAATTCAAGGTACACAACCAGTGCAAATACGTCTGCATACATACATATCGTCACGCCTGTGTACCGTAGGGGTAGGCAGATATCACAGATCCATTCATCCGCTACGATCCCCTCACATCTTCCTTGCTTCCTCCACACTCATCCATATTTTCTCCATCATTCCTCTCACATTCATCGTAGCGAAACGGCTCTCCGCTATCTCGCCCTTGTGGGAATCAGGACATGATGAGTGGCGAACCATGTCGCCGTCATTTTTTAACAAATTAGGTTTATTAAAATTCATCATAGAGAATTCCACGAGTCGCAAGGGAGGATGGAGGTCAGCCTCAGCAGAGCACCGCATGCTGAGGTAAAGCACTACAGTACTCGGGGGAGCTCGATCCTGGGACGGTCGGCACGCTTGCGACTAAGCTCGACCCTAGCCACGCATCGATTGGCTCGACAGACCGTGGATCGGCGAAGGGGAAAAGATAGGGAGGAGACAGGAAAAGGCAGGAGAAGAAGATGAATTTAGACAGGATGATAGGGATATGATACTACCGCAACAGAAGCGTCCTCGTGTGTACCATAACTACCGCACAGGCGACTAGCCAAAGATACTCCCAGTACGTCTGGCTTCAATAAAAAAAATTTCAATACTATAGCGAAGCTAAGTATCAAAAAATAACTGATCTAAATAATTGAGTAAAACAACAAAATTAGAACTATCTGACTGGCTGGTATGAATATTTGACATCGAAAGTCCAGACGCCACTACAGTACAACACTAAAACAGCTCAGACGAATAAATCTTTTTTGAGATCTAGAAAACGTCCTCAGGATTTCTGTCGTCTGGATAACGCTAAAGGTGTCTGAGAGGTGATAAATTATTTCGCTGAGGTACATTCAGGGGTTCGACGTTCAAATTATACGTGTGTTGAAGATAAGCATGTTTTGTAGCGTGTTGTTAGTAGGAACGAATTTTTAATGCATTTCAGTAAAGATTGGTAATTTTTTTAATTACCCGAGAAATTAATTATATAAAAATCGCGTTTGTAAAAATATGTATATCAGTAAGTAACATTCAAATATTATAGCGTTCATACAAAAATATTGTTTTATGGGACTTCAAAGAAATCCTGTAAATGCATCAAATACTTGTACGCCATCTTTGTAGTATTTATTTACTACTACACACATACATCGATATATATATATATATATATATATATATATATATATATATATATATATATATATATATATATATATATATATATATATATATATATATATATATATATACAATTAAATCAACTAAATTTTTATTCGATAATCGGTAGCTTATTCTCCTTGAGGATCAGCGTCCAGGTCTCACAGCAGTACATTAAGATGAGTCTGATAACCCATTACAGTGTACAGCTCATTTGAACACTGAATTTGAGTCCATATGAAAACTTAAGAAATAATTGGACTTCGGAAATTCCAACAGGAACTTCATTTATTAAATGAATTTAAAATCAAAGGAGCTAAGATTAGAATTGCTTTGAATAATTAATAGTAGAATATGCGATTTCACAGCTGAATCGCTGCGTTTATTTCAACGCCTTACCTGCAATAGCACTTTCTTGAGCGGGGCTTTATTAAAATCCCTGCATCCTTAATTACAAATCACAGCGTTTCGCACCGAAAGACACCGATAATAAGGTTACTTTTAGAACGTAGCTAGGAATATTAGGCTAGTCTCCCTGTACAGCTATGCAATTCGACCAAACACTCCTGGCGCACATTACCCAGCACCGTAACCCAACACGCGGTGTCTCCAAACATGTCCCTAACAAGGGTAAATTAAAATTCCTTACCGGGAATATAAATCCTGGGGTCGCTCTTCCAGAAACACCACCAAACTACACTTGACACGACTGTAAGGAAAGCATCCACATACATTGCTTCATAATATCCCCAAAATATACTTTGAATGAAACGAAATACTTTTTCAAGAATGGCATAATATTTGTCTGTAGGCATGAATGGGCCTGCTCGCTCGGGGAAGTACCACACCCCCGCAGAAAATTGGCGTGTGAGTGGTAGCTTAGCTACCGCGCTTTGTACGGTGATCCGCTGAGTTCCGAAGACCCAACGCCCATATATATACAACGTGTTTGCGTGATGCGTGTACGTAGGCAGCTGTGAGCGTATTAACTGTATTTAAAGTATGTCTTTAGCTATATTCTATATAGTCTATATTCATAGCTATAGATATACCTTAAGCATTAGCATATTGCTGACGCAAACCCATAAATATTTTCCCTACCCACAGTCGTGTAATGCGTCTATAAAAGTTTTCACTTCAAAAATAAAACGTAATGTACATCGTACATTGTGTCTTTGTCCGGGAGAGATGCGAACTAGTTCTCAGCGCGCCGGGACCCGGTGGTAATTTACGGTCTACCTGGGACTTGGAGCAGCAAGATTTCATTACACACTTGTTTAATTTCCTAAACAACTGTGATCTTTGTCGTTAATTAACTGTGAAGTTATGTGCGGACTGCCGAATGTGTTAAGTGTACTTTTAATGGCTGACATTGTAACAGTTAATTTTAATTAATAAATACACCAATACCTCACTTTGCGTCGTGGTTACGTTCCAAAAAAGCACGACGCAAATTGAAACGACGTAAAGTGAATTACGATTTTGTATAGCAAACCATGTAAAGATCGAAGATAGGTCAAAAAGAAACGTATTCAATTAAAACAAAATAAACTATTCAATTATTATATGAAAAACATAATTAAAATTAATCACTGTCTGATGAGTCCATAGTGGCTATTGTCGTAAGTCGGTTTTCTTTCATAAAACATTGGTCCAATCTTTGCTGAATAGTACTTTTACTTTTATATAGTACTACTTTTATATGGACAGTCAAAAGTTTTACTTAGCTAAGATCCGCGACAAGCAAAACAATAACAGAAAATTAATAATGTGTGTTTTTCCGCTGGGTTTAGTGGATTTATTTGGAACTTAAACCAAAAACTTACCGAAAATCGGCCATCAATTAATTCTCCACCCACCAACCACTAAACACAACACCAAACACACATTATCACTTTTCCATCTTGTAAACGACACGTGTTTCGCCCCTCCATTTTCGGTTGACAAGATGGAAAAGTGATAATGTGTGTTTGGTGTTGTGTATAGTGGTTGGTGGGTGGAGAGTTGATGGCCGATTTTCGGTAAGTTTTTGGTTTAAGTTCCAAATAAATCCACTAAACCCAGCGGAAAAACACACATTATTAATTTTCTGTTATTGATTTGCTTGTCGCCGATCTTAGCTAAGTAAAACTTTTGACTGTCCACATAGTGATGGATTTCCGCAAAGTAACGCCTGACTCCATTAATAATACTACTTTTATATTTTATATAATAGTACTTTTTTTTAAACGAAAGTGTTCCCATCTTTTATGAAAAAAGAATATTTCAAAAAAAAATTAAAAACTCGAACCCAAAACAACGCAACCTCGAAAATCTAACGACGCACAGTGAAAATTAGCACTAATTAAGCAGCGACGCAACTTCGAAAAAACATAAAACGATACTACGCAAAGCGAGGTATTGGTGTAGCTTAGTTGGACGAATGCAGGGCTGGGTGGCGCTTTAGGTTAGGGGCTATGTCCATCAGTGGACTGATGGAGTCTGTTGATGATAATCATGAAGGTTTCGTTGCCACCTTAGTGCTAGATACCCTTGCCATATTGTTTACTGGACCATATAAAGAGTGACTGGTAGTAAAATTAGCAATTAAATGAAAAAAATTAAATTAGTAATTAGAAGTACGAACCACCCACCGTGGACCTACAAGAACTGGGGCAGTTTTAATGTGACCTCTCCAATTAATAATCACCTACAATCACTCTCAGCTTACAGTGAAGTGGCTAACCCACCCAATTAAATGTAAAGTAGGAGTGATTGGAGGGGAAGAGTGTCCATTCATAGCCTAACATGGTGCTAATATTCAGTACCACCATCTTCCAGAAAACGGTCTTTCGAGTAGCTTTGTTCAATGTGCATTGAAAGATGAAGGATTCCTCTCCCATTTTCCGTCCCCCTCCCTGTACTTAACCAAAATGCAACTCTGATCCAACCAATAATCCTAAAATATTTTTCAAAGGAAAGCTTCTGCTTTCTCTTCTATCTTTTCTTTACCCGACTTTGCGCAAAACTTAATAAAGGAATAGGAGTGAAATGTTTCCGCATAACATTTATTTACATAGCCTAAAGAGCAAACGTCGAGGTTCCGAAGTAACATTCGGATAAAAGCGCTACGGTTAGCATTGACACCCTGTGACGTCAATCCGGCGCGATGTCCGCCGACGGAGTGGGGAAATTCGATTCATTTCCGGTTCGGAACCGCTCCCCAGTGCCGGCACTCGGCACTGAATTCGTGTGAAACTTTGTATAATGCAGCTTACAGCTGTGAGGACGATTTTTCACAACTTAATGATTCGCCACTACGCTATTTGGACTGTGATAGCCAAACCAAGTGATTTAAAAAAACTAGCATACGTGGCATTTCACCTTTTATTCAGTATTCAGTATTAGTTAAGAGAGAATAAAAAACTTATCAATTAAGGTAACTCTAGAATATCAAAAAAACCAGTAGCTAATTAGGACAGCTTAAATAGTTTTTGTTACCAAAAGCTAATTAGAACGGTAAACAGTTTAATGGCCAAAAACTAAATAATGAAGACAGTAAATACTTTAATAACCGAAACCTAATCAGAACGCTTAAAAACTTTAAGAACCCAAGGCTAATTAGGACAGTAAACACTTTAATAACCGAAAGCTAATCAGAACGCTTAAAAAAACTTGAAGAACCCAAGGCTAATTAGGACAGCAAACTCTTTTTAACCGAAACCTAATCAGAATGCTTAAAAAACTCTAAGAACCCAAGGCTAATTAGGACAACAAACACTAATAACCGAAAGCTAATCAGAACGCTTAAAAACTTTAAGAACCCAAGGCTAATTAGGACAGCAAACTCTTTTTAACCGAAACCTAATCAGAATGCTTAAAAAACTCTAAGAATCCAAGGCTAATTAGAACAGCAAATACTTTAATAACCGAACGCTAATCAGAACACTTAAAAAACTCTAAAAACCCAATGCTAATTAGGACAGTTCAAAATTTAATAACCAAAAGCTAATTAGAACAAAAAATACTTTGATAACCCAAAGCTAGCTGAAAAACGTTAATCACCAAAAGTTAATTAGGGCAGCAAAAAAAAGAAGAGGACCCAATCAATGTGTAAAGATTCGAAATTCAATTAAGAATGTTCAAAAGGCCGAGCGAGTGGAAAGCGCTCGCAAATAACTTGCAAATACCTACTACGGACGGAGCTGAAACGCGTAATCCTATTAAAAAAAAACAGAGAATCGAGCGTAATCGGCATTAACCGGTCTGGTGGTTGCTACCCTCAGCCGCTACGCGACTCCACACGGACAGCATTACGAGGGGCTTTATGTATGACGCTCGATTACTTGGTTTCTAGACGGAAATTTAACTAGAAAGTAGTTTATGCTTGGAATGTACAGTCCCTGGCCAAATTATTAGGCGTACTGCAAGATTTCATGTAAAATGTTAATTACCGAGTGATATTGTACCGTTTTATTATTTTTATATTATTCAATCAATTACCAATTTATTTGACATAAATAAAACAGCATTAATTTAGAAAAGCATAAGTTTATTATGTTTTAAAAAAGAGTGAAATTATTGTTAGTAAATCAAAGCTTTAATTCTGCGCGGCATACTATCAATGCAAGACTGTACTGTGTCCTACATTTGAGGATGATGATTCCACACATAAATAATCTTTTCTAGGAGCTGGGTTTTGTTGGTAATCACATCTTTCGCCAATTATCTTTTCATCAGCTCCCACACATTTTCAATTGGATTCATATCAAGGCTATTACCCGGCCAATCTAGTATATATAAACTACAATAATATTGTAGTTTAAATATACAAAATAGATTTAAGAAAAATTTCATGCCCACCATCTGGATGAGTGCGATCTACTACAGTGCGTTTCTCTCATAACTTCTTTCCACGCACCACCAGTTTGTGGAACCAGCTACCCTCGGCGGTCTTTCCGAACCGTTACGACATTAAAAAAACAAGCCTATACATACCTAAAAGGCCGGCAACGCTCCCGTGACTCCTGCGGTGTCGCGGTTGTCCATGGGCGGCGTAGATTGCTTTCCATCAGGCGACACACTTGCTCGTTTGCCCTCCTATCCCATAAAAAAAATACCATTATTGCATAAAAACTCTTAAGAAACATAAAATTACTAAAAAAAACACAGTGCGTCTAATAATTTGGCCAGGGACTGTATAATGTATAATTTTAGATGTTGTTATTGAATTTCAATTTTCATTGTGGGTACACGAAGCTGTATATAAAGTCAAACCAAACACAACGATGTGAGTCAAAAGCATAGCCGACCTAATCACCGGCTGCACACAGAACCGATGATAAATCACAATCGGTGTGGGTACACTGCGCCACCATTAGCGAGCTGTAAATTTAAATTAAAAGATTGTCCGGCGAGCGCGTAATAGACCACTGATTTACTGCCGCGCGTATTGGACCGAACTATTACTATAGGGTAGTTTACAAGCACTAGTTGTGAGGGTATGTGAATATTATTTACAATAGTTGAAACACGAAAAATGAATTATCATTATTTTCAACGCCAACCTTTAAGGAAACTGTCATTTAGGGAGTGGAAAATGGGAGGGGGAGGGGAGGGTGTTAGGCCTCCGGAACTCAGCCGCTTACCGTATGAAGCGCGGTAACTAAGCTACCACTCAGACGCCGATTTTCTACAGGAGTGTGACTTCCCCGGGCGAACCGGCCCATTCATACTACAGACAAATAATATGCCATTCTTAACAAAGTAATCGACTGCAGCGTGTAATAAATGTGCTCAGTAGGGCGAGACAGTATTTCACGCCAGTTCATCACCTCCAACTATAAGGCCCAAGTCTGGCTATATGTGGATTAAATACTGTTTTCATCTCTGGGCTGGGGCCCGAGAGGAGTTGGGCCTCTGAAACTGAACCGCTCACCTGACGAAGCGCGGTAGCTAAGCTACCACTCAGACGTCGGTTTTCTGCGGGAGTGTGCCATTCATGCTACAGGCAAATAATATGCCATTCTTGACAAAGTAATCGACTGCAACGTGGATCTACCAATCAAAATGAACATCCCATTCATTCTTATTCTCACGTGTTGTTCCCATAATTACCTTGTAATAAGTTGGCTCAGTTCTATGTCGAGATCTACGCATCATATTTTATCAGATATTCGAAAAAAAATCAAATAAAAAAAACATACGATAGTTCGCCGAACACAATTTCGACAAGAGCGCACTAGAACGAAGGCCGGTGTGGCCAAATTTTCAAAACTGGCATAGGAAACACCTGTGCCATTTCCGGTTTGGAAAAACTCCAAAAAAGTGTACAAACGCCTGCTTTAGTACACAAAGCTCTCACACAAAGCTTTTTGGGATGCAAGCCAGGATGTAAGTGTTCATGACGGGAGCGTACAAAAAACTACACTTTTAGCAAAGCTAGTTTAATTTGTTGAAAGTGAACGTAGACTGGGATTGTTTTATCAGATTTCTATATCAGAAAGCCAGAAAGATCTATAAGACCTTAGCTAAAGGGTTAGGGTTGACTTTGAAGAACAAATTGAGATATTCTATATTCCGCAATCTCAATTTAATATACATATATATATATATATATATATATATATATATATATATATATATATATATATATATATATATATATATATATATATATATATATATATATATATATATATATATATATATATATATATATATATATATATATATATATATATACACATACATTATCGTCACGCCTGTTTCCCGTAGAGGTAGGCAGAGACTCTCGCCCTCGTGGGAATCACGTGATGGGTGGCGAACAATTTCTTTTATATGAATTCAATTTATTAGGGGCCTTGGTCGAATTGCGGTTTATTCAAATTACCATAGCCTTATTTTAGCTTTATTTTTATCCAAAAAACAGTGTTTTTCTTAAACTATTTGAAACAATATATTTCTCAGACTATGCAATTTCTAGGAATCTGGATAGATTTCAAGATAATCCGACGACCATCAGCACGGAACTGAATAGATCTATTGTTTCTACTGGTTACTGAAGTAAAACGGACACAAATTTGCTTTTAGTCCAACTGAGAACGTCTTTGTGTCTGCTACGATTAAATCTTATTTACCCACATTGTCTTTTAACTGCCCGGCTATACAAATGATCACCTAAGCAATAATATTAAGTATCATTTTGTTATATATGTTTATCTATATTTTTTTATATATGTACAGTATTTTGTAGTGGTAGAGCCACACCGCAGACGAATATTTTATCAAGAATGACATATTATTTGACTGTAGCATGAATGGGCTGGCTCTCCCGGGGAAGTACCACACTCCCGCAGAGAACCGGCGTCTGAGTGGTAGCTTAGCTACCGTGCTTCGTCCGGTGGGTAATTGAGTTCCGGAGCCCCAAACACAGTCCAAGTGTAGTGGATTTTCCCGCCAACTTACATCCCAGACGTTGCGTATTTAATTCATTTTCAAAATTAGTTATATAGTTTAATTGTGAAGGCGTATAATACAATATAGTTCGATTAAGGAGTATGTGTGAAGTGATATGAAATAAATGCGTGTATCGTGACTTTATAATTTGACTGAAAAAGTCGATAGAAGGTTTTGGTAGAATAGCCACCGCTTTATGAAGACGTAACGTGACACGCTGACTAGTTACATTTCAAGAGGTTTCGTATTATTGTATTTTACTTGACACTGGCATAATAGTCTAATTACAATCAAAGAAAAAAGTTAAATGAAAAGTTTAGCGTTAGCGACATATATATCAGTATATAGATGTCGCTAACGCTAAATTTTTCTTTTTTTTTTAAGATACAGTTATCTGCATACTATTGACGTGAACACTGGCATGATATACCCTGTACAAGTAAGCTTTATCTTTTTGACGGACGTAAATTTTTCTGATCGACATAACTTTGCAATGACGAACATATTATTTTCTTAATTTAATGATTTTAAAAATTATAAAAATATATATAATACAAAAGTCTCTAAAGATTCAAGCGTTATACGAAAATTTTAAGACTTTTTATTGCTTCATATATATATATATATATATATATATATATATATATATATATATATATATATATATATATATATATATATATATATATATATATATATATATATATATATATATATATATATATATATATATATATATATATATATAATCACGCCTATCCCCCGCAGGGGTTGGCAGAGACCACAGAGCTCCATCCGCTGCCATTCATCGCAGGGAAACGGCTCGTCATTGGTCGCTTTTCGCCCTCGTGAGAATCAGGACGTGACGGGTGGCGAACCACGCCGCCGTTATTGCTTCAAAGTAAAATTATTTATTTTTTAAATATTTTTACAATTTTTAAAATCATTAAATTAAGAAAATAATTGTGTGTAACTCATTGAAAAGTTATGTAGATCAGAAAAATTTACATCTGTCAAAAAGATCAAGCTAACTTGTACAGAGTATAGTTAGAACGAATAGAACGAATATAGTTATAAAAAACAAGAGAAAAGTGCAGGAGTAGCGACATCTATATTTTGTATCTGTATATTCTATATCATACTATTGATGTGAATAAAGTATTTAAATAATTGAAATTTAGTTCAATATTAGATAACGCATTTCGAAAAACATAGAAAATTTTAGAGCAAATTGAAATAGCAGCGAAGTCATATCCAAGTGGAGATAATATAATTTGGCAACATAACGCTGTTATCAAGGCGAACTGTACTCGATCGAGTAATTAGTGAAATAATTGCTCAGGCGACGCAAATTAGCTGGCGACGAGCGCTCGCCAGCAAATGAGATCCATTTGCCGAAGTGCTTCGGATTACGTGACGTAAGCGTCAGTACGGTAGCTTTTAGGGTCTGTCGGCATGTCGGAAATGTTATATAGAGCTACGGGCTGATGTAGGCATCCTTGTGAAACCTTATAATTTTTTTATATTTAAAAAAACCATCTCATTCCTTTATATATCATATAATTTTTTTTATATATTCACGCCTATCCCCCGCAGGGGTTGACAGAGACCACAGAGCTCCATTCGCTACCATTCATCGCAGCGGCTCTCCCTCCATTGATCGCTTCTAACCCTCGTGAGATAGGATATGAAAGGTAGCGAACCACATCGCCGTCATTTTCAACAAATTATATAAATTCGTCTTAGTGAATCTCACAAGCCGCAAGGGAGGATAGAGGTCAGCCCCAGCAGAGCCCTGCATGCTGAGGTAAGACACCATAGTACCCGGGGGAGCCCGATCCCGGGACGGTCGGAACGCTTACGACTAAGCTCGCCCTTAGCCACGCATCCATTGGTACGGCAGAGAGTGGATTGGAGGAGAGGACGAGAAAGGATAGAGAAGAAAAGAAAGGGCAGGAAAGGAAATGCGGATTGGGGGGGTTACCAAACTCGGAATAAATTTTTATAAATCAATGCATATATTTATTCCGATGCGGGGATCGAACCCGCGACCATTGACCCCACGAGCGGAGGGCCCCGCCACTGAGCCAATCGGTCGTAAAAAAAAATGGATACAGGGCAGTAGTATCACGTGCTGGCACATATATTGTATTATATACATTGTATTATATACACGTGTATAGATATAGATATGTATATTATATGTTTATATAAATATATATGTTATGTGCTATGTTCTTATTTATGTGTATTTATATATGTATTCCTAATTTGAATAATGACCTAATCGGAAGGTCTCAGCACGGGCCTGCCTAGTGAGACCTATTAAGCTCCATACTTCACTGTAAATTTTCACAAATAAAATAAAAATAAATAAATAATAATACTCTTTCATAAAAGGAATCTGTTATTATGGTCGTTATTTAAAATAATTAATTAAACATTGTTTAAAATAAATAATTAATTAAAAAAAATAAATATATGTATGGAACCTGGTTAGGATGAACGAAAATCGCACCATGTTATTTTAAAGCCCGTGAAAGCGATGACTTTGTCACCATGTCGATCGTCATATTTATATCAATATCAGCCCGCGGCAGTCCACTGGTGGACATAGGCCTCACTCAAGGCGCGCCACCTAGCCCGATCTTCTGCTACACGCATCGAAACTCTGCCAGCCGCCTCGCGCTGATCGTCGCTCCATCTAGCAGCGTCCCACACTACGTTTACCGAGTCACGGTCTCCACTCCAGCACTCGTCTACTCCAATGATTGTCGGTTCTCTGACAAACGTGTCCAGCCCATTGCCACTTCAGTCTGCTAACTTAAAGAGCGATGTCAGTGACTCTGGATATCCGGCGAATTTCTTCAATTCGAATTCTATCCACCGGAAAAACTCTGAGCACAGCTCTCTCCATAGCCCTCTGAGTGACTTTGAGCTTATCAAGGAGACGGCCCGTTAGTGTCCACGTTTCGGCACCAATTGCACTTAATATTATAATGATTATTAGTGAGAAGTGTTTTATCATATATTTATATTAATCTCCAAATGGTAGAGCCACGCAGCAGACGTATACTTTGTCAAGAATGGCATATTATTTGTCATATATGGACAGTCAAAAGTTTTACTTAGCTAAGATCCGCGACAAGCAAAACAATAACAGAAAATCAATAATGTGTGTTTTTCCGTTGGGTTTAGTGGATTTATTTGGAACTTAAACCAAACTCTTACCGAAAATCGGCCATTAACTCTCCACCCACCAACCACTATACACAATGCCAAACACACACTATCACTTTTCCATCTTGTACACGACACCTGTTTCGCCCCAACACGAGGCATCTTCAGGTATAGTTGACTCTACGGAAGACAACCGAAAAGTGACACACACATTATTGATTTTCTGTTATTGTTTTGGTTGTCGCGGATCGTAGCTAAGTAAAACTTTTGACTGTCCATATAGTGATGGATTTCCGCAAAGTGACGCCTGACTCCATTAATAATTTTATTTGTCTGTAGCACGAATGGGCCGGCTCGCCCGGGGAAGTACCACACTCCCGCAGAAAACCGGCGTCTGAGTGGTAGCTTAGCCACCGCGCTTCGTACGGTGAGCGGTCTGAGTTCCGGAGGCCCAATACCCTCCCCTTCCCACCTCCGATTCCCACTCTCATAATTTCACTTTCCTTTAAGGTCGGCAACGCTCTCGTACTGCCTATGGCGTTGCGGATGTCTATAGGCGGCGTTGGTTGCTTTCCATCAGGTGACACGCCTGCTCGTTTGCCTTCCTATGCCATAAACAAAATATATTAATATTCATAGTATACTGCCGGTTAATAAATGTAGAGCATAAAGCAGAAATAAGAGAGAATTCAAATTTTATGAGAAATTTGTTCCGGTCTCCCACCGAAGACGGCCCCTGATCCCAAAACTTCCGCCTCTAAATAATAAAGCCGCCTAATGACAGGAAAAATTCCAGTTTCGGACGAATACGAAATTCACTTTGAATATTTATGGGCGAAAATTATTTTTAACGTATTCATGGAGGATATTGAAGAATTCATAATTCTAGCAATCGTGAGTTTTATACAATTTAATATTTTAGATGAATATTTTTTTTATATATTCATATTATTGGCAGAGACCACAGAGCTCCATCCGCTACGATCTCGACACACCCTTCCCGCTTCCTCTACGCCCCTAGCGACGCATCCATTGGCACGGCAGACCGTGGATTGGCGGAGAAGCAGGGAGAAGGATAGAGGAGAAAGGAAAGGGCAGGAAAGTATAAATATTTATTCCGATGCGGGAATCGAACCCGCGACAATTGACTCCGCGGACGGAGGGCCCCGCCGCTGAGCCAATCGGTCGTCTTAATGAATAACAAATATAAATGAATAACATAAATAACAAATAACACTTAATTAATAAATAACACTTAACAATTAATGAATAACAAATATTTAAATTGGTTTGTTAAGCATATTTCAAACTTTACATAACTTATAATAAAAAGGAAACTTTTTAAGGTTTCCTTTTAAAACCTTTAAAATGTAGGTCAGGGTACTCCCTGCTAGGCAAAGATACTTCTTTGCCGATTTGATATAGTCGTGGCGCGGTGCTACAGATGGGGTTTCTTCTCGGCTGTCGTAGCCACAGATGAGAGGTTATATATGGTTTGATTTTAATCTTATACCTTTAAAATGTTAGACGAAGTGAACAATCTGTGAAGTACATGTTTTGTGCATTCGATGCACAAAAAAATTACAAAATCTCCGCAATCTGGCTCCAGATCAAGTGATTTTTTTTTGTAGAACACTATAAAACTGTCTAATTCGTAAACTTGGACTGGCTCCAGAAAATTTCGCAGTCGTGTTTAGTTTTGAATTCAACGTACTGAGTTCTCTCAATCATGACTTTATTTTAAGATTATATTCCATTTTAAGAAAAAGTATTTGACATTTTACTTTTTAGATAGATTAAAGAGTATTATATCTCTTTATTATTGTGAACATAACCATAAACAAAAGTACAGCAGTTCATTTGTTCGTTATATATAATAATATATAACAAACCGCAGAAAACCGGCGTCTGAGTGGTAGCTTGTCTATCGCGCTTCGTACGGTGAGCGGTCTGAGTTCCGGAGTCCCAACACCCTCCCCTTCCCACTCCCCCGATTCCCATTCCCACTCCCACTCCCCCTCCGATTCCCACTCCCATAATTTCACTTTCCTTAAAGACAACCTTAAAGTGTTATATATATCTTTTATCGATATTTTCGATATTTACATTCGGGGCACAGCGTGCACCTACTAAATAGGCCTGCTCCTTTGCCACCCTATCCCATCAAAAAAGAATTCACCGCTAAGAGCATTGTAACTATTCCTCTTAAGGGAGTAGTGTTTTATGAAAGGATTCCTTCAAATTATGACAATATTCTTAACTATGACTTGAGCGTGAATAACAATTATCCCTTGTTCCAGGCAAGCTTGACGACGTCGTAATCGGTGAAGAAGAAAATCTCTTCATGGGACACAGAATTACCGATTGTGAAAAAAGAAATTGCTTCCTTACGAACACAATGGTTCGTAATTGTGATGATTCTGTATTTTTTCACCTTTATATTTATATATTTAATAAATTTTAACACAACATTCCAAAGTTCGTACAGGAGAGAAGACAAAAAGTTAGTACAAAAATATAAAAAAATGAAAAAATGCTTTATAAACTATTGAAATTATTTTTTTGGGTAAGACTTAAAAATTTATTCCTTGTGACTTCCGTAATAAACGCATACATATATAATATATCATCACGCCTGTTTCTTTTAGGGATAGGCAAAGAGATCTCCATCTGCTACCATCTCGCCACAATTTCTTTGCATCATCCACACTCATATCTCTCTTCCGACAAGCCGAGCGGTTAAGATTACTTTTGTACTGAATTGGCTGTCAACCTTCGCGATGAGAGAGGAATCCGTAATTTAAATGGATATTTATATATTTTGGATACACAAATATTTTCTTATATTTACTTATTAACATAAATAGGAGTTTAACTAAGGAGGTAAATCAAATGAATTTTGACCAAAAAATCTGCTTTTAAATTCTTAGCCAAATTAACACTTATTTATTTAACAAAAAAAAATAGTTTTTTAAACGTGTTAAAGTTTAAAAAACTATTTTTATATTATAAATTAATTGTTTAATGAATTATAAAATAAAACTGCACTGGGGTTATTATCCATACACATATAGTTAAAGTTGTGTTTCATTTGCTACGAAAGAATTGACAGATGGTGTAGGCAAATCGCCACTAATAACTTTTGCATTCATGTCAGGAATATAACAGCATTTAAATGACATTGTTTAAATGCTGTTATATTCCTGACATGAATGCAAATGTTATATATAACATACAATGGCCGATTAAACTCGTTTGAAGTCTGGATCAACAAAGCTGAAAAAGGCCCCCAGTCTTAGAGTTGTTTAAACTTTACAACTATTCTTTTTCAGTTGATCTTTTTAATTATTTATAAAACAAATTTCTTAAATATAATATAACTACTTATAATCATAACAATGCAAAGGATCGATGAGTAAAAACTATATATACATAGAAATATTTCTAATATCTATTAAATTTTTTCTTTAGATCCAATAAACAAAAACTGAATAGATATTAGAAAGATTAGCCGTAGAAGTAATTTTAATTTGATTTGGCTGTACTTATGTGTGCCTACAGGACCTCCAACTTCAAATTTCCTCTTAGATAATGGTCATATTTTAAAGCATTGTTTAGAATTTGCTCAAGGGAACTTGTAGAAATTTGGAAAAGCCCAGGGCCCAACCTCTTCCGCTCTCCGTTATAGTCCGCCACTACGTACACATACGCTTCTAGTAGTAGAGCCACGCTGCAGACGAATATTTTGTCAAGAATGGCTTATTATTTATCTGTAGCATGAATGGGCCGGCTCACCCGGGGAAGTACCACACTCCCGCAGAAAACCGGCGAGTGGTAGCTTGTCTACCGCACTTCGTACGGTGAGCGGTCTGAGTTCCGGAGGCCCAACACCCTCCACTTCCCACTCCCCCTCCGATTCCCACTCCCACTCCCCCCCCACTCCCACTCCCATAATTTCACTTTCCTTTAAGGTCGGCAACGCTTCCGCACTGCCTATAGCGTTGCGGATGTCTATAGACGGCGTTGGTGGCTTTCCATCAGGTGACACGCCTGCTCGTTTGCCTTCCTATGCCTATAAAAAAAACAAACGTCTTACAAATAAGTTAGTAATAGTTTAGAGAGTACATAGAACATAAATTTCACAAATTCATCATGAATCAGATTCATAAATGATTTATTTTTAAACTGCTGCCTTTTTTAATTAGACGAATCATTGTCTGAATATATTTTATATGAACCAAAAGGTTTATTATTGTGAACATTATTCGATGCCAGATAGCCGTATAGATTATTATATTTCGCTTGAAAACCGTATGAACCTGGTAAATAGAATCCATAGTTTGAAAGGTGGACTGCTAACAAAGAATTTGCAAGCAAGTGGTTGAAGCTGTTGTGACGAGTAGACAATGTCAACGGAATTGGTACAAGTATGAATTCTTGCTTAGGAGGATGTCGATTGGCTGTGTTACGTGATGAAGCATAATTTGACAAATCATCATTCACTCTAATATTGTAACTGGAGAGAATGCTTAATAACTTACTAGTAAACTTATTTTTATTTTCGTCTATATTATATTCTGTGGGCTTAGAATCATAATATGTACGATTAACAGCTTCATCTTTGAAATTACTTTCGTGTGTCTCTATTAAATTTTCTCCAGCAACTTTTTCAATTACTTCATATGAATTTATTTGATTATCTGTTTTTTCACCAACTTGTTTCTGTAGTACATAAGGCTCTGAATTTCTATCATCAGCATTTAGTTTACCGATTTCATTAAAAGCGTTTTCACTTGTAAAATATTTGCCCTTTCTACGTTTTTCTGCAGCAGTCTTGTCTTCTGTTTCGAGTGTTTGTAAAAATTTAAAATAGGGCATTTTTTCTTGTAGTGGCAATCCTGAAAAAAGTTTTTAAGCACATTTTTTTAAAATTCCACTTCTCTTCTTTTTTTTAAAACACCAATTCTCAAAATCCTATAAGCAGATCAACTATGATATAAAGTAATTCTGAAACATCCTTTCCCTTCCTCTCCGTCAATCCATGGTCTGCCGTGCCAATGGATGCGTGGCTAGGGGCGAGTTTAGTCGCAAGCGTTCCGACCGTCCCGGGATTGGGCTCCTCCGGGTACTATGGTGTCTTACCTCAGCATGCAGATCTCTGTTAGGGCTGACCTCCATCCTCCCTTGCGGCTCGTGGGATTCACTAAAATGAATTTAATATACCTAATTTGTTGAAAAATGACAGCGACGTGGTTCGCCACCCGTCACGTCCTGATTCTCACGAAAAACGACTAATGGTGAGTCGTTTCGCTACGATGAATGGTAGCGGATGGAGCTCTGTGGTCTCTGCCAACCCCTGCGGGGGATAGGCGTGAATATATATGTAAAAAAATATACCTTGTATAATTAAATTATTTTCTTGCTTATTTTCTGCAGAAAGTAATTCTTCATCTGCGCCTTCATTTCGCTTTCTTTTTGCAATAAAGGAAGGGTCAAAACTATCTACTGATAATTTCCTTCTATCCGCTTCATATTTAGCTATTGTATCAGGTCCTAGAAAGCTTCTGCTGATCCAATTGCCAAACACTTTCTCTTTTGTAATAGGAATCCATCCATTACGATCGAATGACTCTTCCAGTTCTTGAGTATTAGTAAATAAAAATTTCACCTGCAAAAAAAACATCAATCCATTTCAAATCAATTATTTTAACTGTACCAAGTATCGCAAAATAAAGGAGCTTATATATAAATATGAAATAATTATTTCCTTTTTGTTTATGGATTTAATTTATCGGTGGATAAGGAAATTGCATAAAAAATACAATACATCTCAATATCTCAATATCAGCCCGCGGCAGTCCACTGCTGGACATAGGCCTCACTCAAAGCGCGCCACCTAGTCCGATCTTTGGCTACACGCATCCAGCCTTGCGCAGATCGTCGCTCCATCTAGCCGGAGGGGTTGTTCCACACTAAGTTTGCCGAGTCGCGGTCTCCACTCCAGCACTCGTCTACTCCAATGATTGTCGATTCTCCGCCAAATACTTACAATACATGTGTAACCTTAAAAGGGAAATTATTGGGTTTTACTGGATAGTTTTTTAAGAGATAGGTAGGCAAACGAATGACAGCGACCAATGGAGAGCAATTACCACCGCTCACGTCTACAACATCATAAGTAGAATCTTTGCCGACCAAGTGAAACCTTAAAACTGTATTTTGAAATTTCAAACTAAATGAAATATTGAATGCTGCTATTACTACAGCATGTTGCTGATGCGACTCACAAAACTTTATCCATCCATGAAGCGTCCAACACACACACATACACTCGTATATATACAATGTGTTCACATTGGCAACAATTGTTTTAAAGTATGTCTTATAGCTATAAATATACCTTAAGCATAAGCATGTTGCTGACGCGAACCCATAGATTGTTTTTCCCCAAATTCGTGTAACGCGACTATAGAAGTTTTCACTTTAACAAACATTGAGTGAGTCATTTGCGCTATCAGGGAGACCACTAAAGTTGCAAATCGCTTAGCTCTATCTAAAGTTCTATTTACTCACGCTGAAAGGGAGCAAGTACAAGATCCACATGTTAAAAGCACTTAACTTCCAGAGCTGGTATTCGCACGGTATCCGAAGGTGGAATGGCCTCGTATGCGAGAGCTGTTAACGCAGTGATACGGGTCACTGAACGCTGGTCATTGGACACGAGAGCATCACCTGAGTAAGGGTTAGTGCACTTGAACAAATGATTTTTGAAAACTTAAAGGATTTTTTTTTTGGAGTCTCGAATGGAATGAGTTGAGTTGGAAAATGAAAACAATTCAACTGGCAGTAATTCTGGCGGTTTTTATTGACTTTTATTATCAGGCGACACGCTAGCTCGTTTCCCATAAAAAGAAACTTTCAACTACATGTGAATATCAATATCAATATCAGCCTGCGGCAGTCCACTGCTGGACATAGGCCTCACTCAAGGCGCGCCACCTAGCACGATCTTCGGCTACGCGCATCCAGTCTCTGCCAGCCGCCTTGCGCAGATCCTCGCTCCATCTAGCAGGGGGGCGTCCCACACTACGTTTGCCGAGTCGCGATCTCCACTCCAGCACTCGTTTACTCCAAGGATTGTCGGTTCTCTGACAAACGTGTCCAGCCCATTGCCACTTCAGTCTGCTAACTTGAAGAGCTATGTCGGTGACTCTGGTGATCTTGGCAGAATCGCTGCAATAACTGCAAGCAATGGAATATATTCCATTACTTGTAGTTATTGCAGCGAATATATATATATATATAACAGAGTGAAAATGGGGAAAATATGATTTAACGGGAGAGCAAGGAAGGACTAATGGATTAAGGAAAAATAAAGAAAAATATTTCTAGACCAATTTGGATTATAGGATACCATATCAACCCTGTAATACCATAAGAAGTCCTTCTAATAGCTACTTCTAAGATAAGAAGGTAAACAGCAGTCAATAGGGAAGCCATCGTGCATTCTAGTTTAATTCTGGGTTACGATATGTCCCGTTTAGATTAATTTAAAAATGTACATCGAATAGTGTGTACGCACCCTAACACATCACTAACTACAGGAGCACTAAGTTGTGGCAACACTCAATGTCTTAATTGATTCTTATTCTCCACAGACACGGGTTTGCTTTCAACTCGAGTCACTCCGTTGGCTTTTATGTCGTTTCAAATGTTAACTTACATTTGCTTTGACTACACTTAAATATTTTAAAATACTTTAAGGTTTGGTTTTAACATGGCGATACCGCCCTCTTTCGTCCCCAGTGAATGTGAATCAATATTTTTTTATACTATTTAACATACATATTGTTACGCCTGCTTCCCCTAGGGGTAGGCAGAGACCAAAGATCCACTACGATCCCGACACACCTTCCTTGCTTCCTCCACACTCATTCATCTTTTGCATCCATCCTTCCTCTCACATTCATCGTAGCAAAACGGCTCTCCGTTAGGCGCTTCTCGCCTTCGACGTGACGGGTGGCGGACCACGTCGCCGTTATTTTTAACGAATTTAGGTTTATTATAATGGTCATAGTGATATATATCCCACGAGCCGCAAGGGAGGATGGAGGTCAGCCCCAGCAGAGCCCTGCATGCTGAGGTAAGGCACTACAGTACCCGGGGGAGCCCGATCCCGGGACGGTCGGCTAATACAGTACTACTTAAACATGTAGAAAATCATTTATATGAATTTATTCAATAGTGTCTTATGATCAATTATCATCTTTAGTCAGATCAATGATAAAATTTTTATTTTGCCTCTTCTTCAACATTTCCAGAGTTTTAAAAACTTTAAGATTCATTGATTGTTTTTCTTTGTTTTCTTCATGATGAGTTTTTGCATCTGTACTTTGTAAACTGAGTCGATTTGGGTTGTTGTATGTCCTCTTTCTGTAAGAAGTTACAAAAGGAACGTAATAAAAATATATTTTATTACTATTTATACTTCATTTTAATTATTATTGATACTTACCTGCCTTGACTTCTATCTAATAATTTACCCAGATCCATATCTGCTATATGTTTCCAATATATCTTCTTATCTTAACTTCTAAATGAGGGAAAAAAATATTTATTAGATTAGTCGGAATACTGTATACGGTAATATATGTATAGTATATGTATTGCTACGTAGATAAATCTCATCTATTTCTCTGTTACGTACATATATTGTAAGAAATCTTTATGTTCATCATACTTGCCTTGTCCATAACTAAGGTTACCACCCTGTAAAATATATCAGCGCCATCTGTATGCAAGCAATATATATATATATATATATATATATATATATATATATATATATATATATATATATATATATATATATATATATAATATATATATATATATCTGGTAGTGTTGTTGGATGAAATATATTTTAATGCATTATTACATTTGATGTCAAATGTTGTTACAACTTACTCCTAAAGATATAAATGAAATATAGGCGTTGTGTGCTATTTAAAAACATTATTTCAAATTTCATGGATAACTAGAACAGTGTTTTATGTGTATGTATTCAATCAACTTATTGAATATTTTCCTATAAATTGTACCTACTTTTGGAAAATCCGTTCCATCAACCCAATTGACTGACAGAGAATGCATATGAAAATATGTTAAATATTCAATTGAAAAAATTTATATTTTAAAATATATCTGTTTTACAATTTTAACAAAAAGGATTTATATAGTAGGCTGGCCTAGTTATATGAATAGCGCCATCTTTGAATAAAACTAAACACTTCTAACATTGAGTATGGCTGCTAGATACAAGTTTTCTAAAATTTACAATGTTTAACGTTTGATGGCGCTATCTTATAACTTTTGTTCCATTAATAATAATTTTTATGCCCGTAAAAGATTATATTAAAGTTAATTAACGTTAAAATGTTAAATTGTTTATTTGCAACAAATAAATAAAGGTTTTAACCATTTTTATATTATAACATTACTTCATACCAGAATACAACTATTGCGCAAATATTCTGTGCACAAGCACTCAGAATTATAGTCTAGTATATATTTTCATATTATGTATTTTTCTGTGACTGTAATTTATTATTTGTGCCAAATAACAGAATGAATAAATACACAATGTTTTGTTATTGTTATTTTATTAAAATAAAGAGCATTATTGAAGGATATAAAACAATTAATAGTTTGATATTTGAACCAAAACATTGTTTCTGCTTTCCCGCTCACGCTGTGTAAATATTTCTATTGCTTACATTTCTTCTATCTTAAAAACAACATATTTATCAACATATTTTTTTGTAATCAAGAGTAATTTGGTGTGTGTTGGGAGAAAAATATTAAAAAGAAATCTCATTTTCCAGAACTTAAATATGTGATGATTTGCTTTCGAAGCTGTATTGTAATCCTAACAGGAAAAAAATGTTCATACGTATGTCATTAATTCATTTATTTATCGTTACTATCATATTTGGGAAACTAGCGTCTCCTAATTTCGTGCACAGCTAAGCTTTTTCATTTTAAAAAATTTCAGAGTAACAAAAAAACTCATAAATATCTAAATATGTATATTCTAGCCGTGAATCAATCTCACGTACATAATTTGAAGTTTGATGTAATAACGTATGAAGGCGAAAGTCATGTTTTAAAATTAATAATAAATTAAAAATAGAGGAATGAATTATCATTGAGCTTCCACGTTTAGGTGTGGCTAGAGTGACAGCGGCACATGCAAATAAATGTATTTTATTACGAGATACTCGAAGATAGACTCAATCTATTATATTATCTGTAGACAGAGAGGTATCATCTCTCTGCGTAGAATATCGAATTCATTACGGCGAATAGGAGGGCGAGAAGCGACTAACGGAGAGCTGTTTCGCTACGATGAATGTAAGAGGAAGGATGCATGAAAAAAAGCATGAGTGTGGACGAAGCAAGGAAGGTGCGCCGGGATCGTAGCGGATGGAGATCTGTGGTCTCTGCCCATCCCAAAGGCAAACGGGCGAGACAATATGTATGTATGTATGTATGAATGTATGATTATTCTGAGGAGTTGTTTCATTACCTTCCAGCCGCATAGTTCTGCTATCGCACTACGCGTCACAAATATAGATTCCATTCCCATCTCCTGGATGGCTAGGCGTTTACCACTGTGCGATTAAGTCGCTGTTTTCTACCGCATACTGTGGAACAATTTACCACGTGCGGTATACTCACGTGAATGTCATATATGGATAATTCATAACCTCTAAAAATGATTTGACTAGGTTAGGGGTTTTAAAATACACCAGTACAGAATACAAGCTATCTCTACTGACGTTGTCGAAGAGATTGAGCCTCAGTATCTCTTCTGGATCTGCACCTCTTTCCCCGATGAATTGAGAAATTTGTCTGCAGTGTTCTTCGTGTGGTACCTGTCTGTGAGAGGCGATGGTTACTTTTCATCTGATTACGCAATTATTCGTTCGATTGCTACTTCTATAAAATAAATAATATTAAGTTGACTGTTCACCCGCTCGCAGTCCGACCACGCCTTTATTATTAATGATACTCGCATGACCTAAGAATTACGAAATTCATGCGTATTCTGACAAAATTAGTCACTACAGCGAAGTGGTTTGAATGAACAAATTATTTTGCTATAAAAAAAAAGTTAAATAAAATAAACAAGTTGTAATTTTACATACTTATAAATGAGACGGTTTTGACATTAACTATTCAATATGGCTGCCACACTTTGTTAATAAGAGTAGCTTTTAAAAACCGGTTTCCTTGGTTCTGCTTTTACCATTTTGTTTTAATAATTAATAAATTTTGTGCAATTTTAAAATAAACTCATTTATTTTTCATTTGCTCTATGTTTATATATTTGCCATTTCAATTCCCGACCTATATACTATTTGGCGAAAACAAAAATTTTGTTTTATGGGACTTCAAAGAAATTCTGTAAATATTACGCGACCAAATTAGGTTGGTTTGGGTGCAGTTCATATTGGAATGATAATGATGTCTATTTGAATTAGCAAGATTTTTTGTTGTATAATTTTTGGTGTATATTAAGGTTTATTATTTTTATTTCTTTCTTTGCCAAATTTAATGTATATCGATAACTGAATACATTACTTAATTTTCTCGGGTAATTATAATAAAAAGTCACGGTGTATATATATTGCGTGATTTCTATAATAGTCGCCTAATTTCTTTCCCTGCGTGTTGTATTGAGAATTAAACCATCATAGTTCGGTTTAATTCGCAATCCGCTTTCATACGGCACTATGGTAACTCCTCTCAATATTGAGACAGTCCGTTGTTCAGCTTTGGACTGTTACGGTTTTTTTTTTAATTTTTTTTAAGCTAAGCACACCGTGAAGCAAGAATCTATCTTATGCGTAGTCAGATCCATAATGTATTGTTTCTCTTCGCGAATCCATGGCGCTGAGTAGTGAAAGTAAGACTTGAATGCGCGGAGGCGGCTTAGCAAGCAACTGTAATGGTCCGCCTCGCCACCATATACAGTTGTTACGGTGACTTTTTGCTATCGGACATTGTCCAAATTGCCGTCCTTTCGGCAATTTTTGTGGTCATTAACGATTTGCCAGCGGGGCGAATGCATTTCGGCGACTCACTAAAATTGTGCATTACCGTCACTTTCAAAAGAATTATAGTAGAAAGTGTTACAACAAACCGAGGACGACAATTTTATATACAGGATGTCTGATGGTAGAATGGGATTATAGGTCGTATTAGTCGCCGAAATGCATTCGCCCCGCTGGCAAATCCTTAATGACCACAAAAAGTGCCGATAGGACGGAAATTTGGACAATGTCCGATAGCAATAAGTCACCGTGCACCGGTAAACGCGTGCTCATTTTTTTTTTTGTGGGAACGGAAGGCAAACGAGCAGGCGTATCACCTGATGGAAAACAATCAACGCCGCCCATGGACTTCCATAGCGCCATAGGCAGTGTAGAAGCGTTGCCGACCTTTAAGGAAAGTTTCATTATAGGAGTGGCTATGGGAGGGGTAGGGTGTTTGACCTCCGGAACTCGGCCGCTCACCGTACGAAGCGTGGTAGGTTACCTACCACCCAGACGCCGGTTTTCTGCGGGAGTGTGGTAGGTACTTTCCTTTCTGCCAATACTGAGAGAAGACCCTGCCATCCTTTCACGCTCATGATTTCAAGAAGATGACGTCACGACTCATACTACTAAAGACCATGGAGCTTCTTCGTGATATCTTCCCTAGCAAATTCATATGCCGTTTCGGCGATGACCCCTGGATACCAAGATCGATGGATATATATGGATGTTTTCCTGGATGAGTGAAAATAGAATTTATGAAACAAACCCAGCGAAAATCTCATCCGACGTCACTACTTCAGCGAGTGGCAGAGAAGACTGTGGCCAGATTCCTGGAGTGTGCCCGACTTGGCGGTCTACATTTAGACGGAATCATTTTAAAAAATAAAAATGCAATTCTGTATTTCGTAAAAGTTATCGAATTTTATTTACATCCTTTGTAATGTTTTTAATATTTGTTTGATAACCTAATTCTACCACCGGTCACTCTGTATATTATGAAATTTGAACGCTAATATTTTCTGAGCACTCTATTCTAGATATTGAATTCGTTCGTTTATTTTAGTGTTTGTTGCCCACAGAGGCGTGAGTTCATTTTGTAGCCATAACAATACGATGGGTGAGACAAAGGTGATACGATGGGGAGGGGGGAGGGGGAGGGGGATGGGGGAGGGGAGGGGGAGGGGAGGGGGGGAGGGGATTTTCCCTGGAACTCAACTGCTCACCGGACTAAGAACGGAAGCTAAGCTACCACTCAAACGCCGATTTTCTGCGGGAGTGTGGTACTTCACCGGGCGAGCCGGCCCATTCATGCTACACACAAAAAATATGCTATTTTAATTTGATATTTTTGAAATATTCATTGCATATGACAAAGTATTCGTCTGCAGCTTGGCTCTACCACTTTCAACATCATTTTCCATATGTAGTTAAAGACTCCTGGTTTTCTCAAGATCTTTTTGGACTTAGGCTCTTCTTAAGTTGAGATGATTGGTAGAAATTCACCACGCTAAAGTGCAAGTGACTTAACAAAAACCTTGAAGAAAATATTTAACAGCAAATGGCATTAGGTCTCATAGCGTAAATTTTGACACCTGTAATAAATTATTTGTGCAACAACATTAGGTGCCTTTTAATACTAATTAATTTATTTATTTATTTATTCGGCACAAAAACAAGTTAAAGTCTTAAAGAATATTATATAATATAAACTTAACAACGCCCCGACTATAACTCTTTGAATATGCGGAAAGCATGGCTACATTTAACATTAGGGTTACTTATATTATAATGAAATACTATAAAATTGAACAGATAAAATATATTTTTTTTTATATATTCACGCCTATGCCCCGCAGGGGTTGGCAGTGATCACAGAGCTCCATCCGCTGCCATTCATCGCAGCGAAACAGCTCCTCATTGGTCGCTTTTCGCCCTTGTGAGAATCAGGACGTGACGGATGGCGAACCACGTCGCCGTCATTTTTCGACAAATTAGGTATATTAAATTCGTCTTAGTGAATCCCACGAGCCGCAAGGGAGGATGGAGGTCAGCCCCAGCAGAGCCCTGCATGCTGAGGTAAGGCACCATAGTCCCCGGGGGAGCCCGACCCCGGGACGATCAGCACGCTTGCAACTTTTCCTTATAGTAGACTCTACGGAAGACAACCGAAAAGTTTTCGGTTATCTTCTGTAGAGTTTACTATACCTGAAGATGCCTCGTGTTGGGGCGAAACACGTGTCGTTTACAAAATGGAAAAGTGATAATGTGTGTTTAGTGTTGTGTATAGTGGTTGGTGGGTGGAAAATTGATGGCCGATTTTCGGTAAGTTTTTGGTTTAAGTTCCAAATAAATCCACTTAACCCAACAGAAAAACACACATTGTTAATTTTCTGTTATTGTTTTGCTTGTCGCGGATCTTAGCTAAGTAAAACTTTTGACTGTCCATGTAGTGATGGATTTCCGCAAAGTAACGCCTGACTCCATTAATAATACGTCATAATAATAAGATAAACATTCTAATTGGCTAGTTAAAATGTATTTTTCATGAAATTAGAGGTATTTCATAACACCCCACATATATCTTTGGATCCGCTACGACCCCAAGAAAAGCTCCAGCGCCCTAGTTGGAAACTCATGATCTAGAAAATCTTAGTTATAATTTTCTTCGGTCCGAAGCTTACGTCTTGCAAACGGGTCGTTACGATAAAGTTTTAAAGATTCACTGCTAACAACCTTATTCTACTCGATAGATATATGGGAAGAATAAACAAATATGGCTTGGGAGTTTAGCACTTATCTCGTATTGAATAAGACTTAATAAATTCTTTGGACGAACCGTATCACACATAAAGACAATAATTTCCCCCACAATACTAGTTCTACAATTAGTATCTTGGCTACTACTGACATAACAGTTAATAACCGTTATAATTGGTATATATCTTATTTTATATGATGTTTAAACCAACACTTCGATGCATACAAAGTATTGCGTGCCAAAGAGAAATTGCAGGTAAAGACATGACCGGCTAAACGCCAACCTGTCACCGTTGGCAATACGTAACAGCGAGCGCAAACGCGTTGTTGCCCTGATAAGAGTTATTGCCTTATATCGAATAGATCACTTTCTTCAGACCGGCCACACTTCCGCTGACTTGTACGCAATGTAATCCCGTCCGCGTTTCCTAGTAATTACGCCAATTTTGACGTCCCACCTTATCATCACTTCCCGCCGCAGCGGCCATTTTGTGTACACTGTTTCGCAACATGGCTGACGTTAATACGTTCCGGTTTACGGTAAGCGGGTTCATGCAAACAAAAATTGAAATGTAGACGAATGATAGATGTGTTTAAGTGGCGATAACATCGTCTAATTACTGTTTAATGGATAAATGTAAACATAACTGTGTAAGCCTATGAATTTATGATCCACCTTAATTATGGGTCATGGTAATAAAAAGTATATTTTTTTTATCATCGAACTTTTTATTATTCTACTCTACCTAAGCTCATATTCACGATACGGTGCGGTGCGTTTTTCCCTAACCATCATTCCACGGACCACCACTCTATTGAACCAAGCCTGCAGCGGTGTTTCCGAATCGATACGACATCAAAAAACAAGCCTACTCTTATCTTAAAGGCCGGCACCGCATTTGCATTGAATAATTGTACGCCAAACCCGACATTTTTTATTAGTGGTATAGCCACGCTGCAGACGAATACTTTGTCAAGAATAGCATATTATCTTTCTGTAGGAAGCATGGGCCGGCTCGTCCGGGGATGTACCACAATCCTGCGGAAAAGCGGCCTGAGTTCCGAAAGCCCAAAACTAACCTTTGTCCTTTCAACCTTTACTATTTCAAGTTATGACACACAAATTAATCAAACTATTATGTTCTTTATATAAATTAATCTTGTATTTAGATATAAAAAAACATTTTAACACCAATTAATATTACGTGAGCTATAAAAGGGTAAACTTTGAAGTGTTGTAAGTAGCCATTTTGAAATTATTGCTTGTTATAAATAGGCAAAGGTTTTTATGTATAGAGCCAATTTGTTAAAACGTTATATTAATAATATTCACAAATTTTTTCGTAGAGTTTGGTTTGTAGCATTAATGGACCAGCTCAACATAAACGTTACATTGTCTGCAATTATTATGTCATATAATAATTGATTTTAAGATCAAAAGAAGTCAACTATATTCGTATATTCGTCCAGCGTGTCCTTCCTATACTCTTACGGCGCCGAAATGTGGACAATGACAGTCTGTCCACTTCACAAGTTCAGAGTTGCTTAGAGAGCTATGGAGAGGGCTATTCTTGGAGCTTCTCTGGTAAATATAATTGTAAATGAAGAAATCCGTCAGAAAACCAAAATCCAGGTTTGTCAGAGATCCGACAATCGTAGCAGCAGATGAATGCTAAAATGGAGACCGCGAGTGTGGTATGCCCCCCGGTTACATGGTTCGACGATCTGCACAGAGCGGCTGGCAAAAACAGGATGTGTGAAGCCGAAGATCGTGCTAAATGCCGCTTCTTGGGGGAGGTCTATGTCAAGCAGTAGACTGCCGCAGTCTGTTGACAAGAGATACAAACATATACGTACTATCACGCCTGTTTCCTGTATGGGTAGGCAGAAACCATAGCTGTCCATGTGCTACCAAATTGGTACACTGCTCTTCATACAAGATCACCGGTTAAGGATACTTTAAGCTTGACTTTTCTTAAGAACTTTGACAATTTGGTCACGGTATGTTTTCCTTAGTCTTCCCGACCCTTCCATCCACATACAAAACTTAAATTTCTTTTATCAGTCGTCTTTCATCCATGTCATTCATCATTACAGGCTATGAAGAAAACCACCTTTATAGCTAATAATAATAAAGTGCAATTGTCTGCTAGTGTCGAGCTGGTGCATAGTACACTCCAGCTATGTGTAACTGGAAAGTTCGACGTCGAGAAATAATAACATTCATTATCTACACTAGAATGAAAATCAAGGCTTACGCTCCATAATGTGGACTGTACACTGAACTTAAAAAACAAGCGAATGAGCGTTGATCTTTGTGCCTTTTCTTACTTTGTATTTGACGTTAATACAGTCTTTTTTAAATATTAATTTATTAACGACGACGACGACGACCGATTGGCTCAGTGGCGGGGCCCTCCGCCCGCGGTGTCAATGGTCGCGGGTTCGATTCCCACATCGGAATAAATATTTATATGGATTTTTAAATGTTTATTCCGAGTCTGGTAACCCCCACAATCCACATTTCCTTTCCTGCCCCTTCCATTCTTCTCTATCCTTTCCCTTCCTCTCCGCCAATCCACGGTCTGCCGTGCCAATGGATGCGTGGCTAGGGGCGAGCCTAGTCGTAAGCGTGCCGATCGTCCCGGGGTCGGGCTCCCCGGGGACTATGGTGCCTTACCTCAGCATGCAGGGCTCTGCTGGGGCTAACCTCCATCCTCCCTTGCGGCTCGTGGGATTCACTAAACACGAATTTAATATAACCTAATTTGTCGAAAATGACGGCGACATGGTTCGCCACCCGTCACGTTCTAATTCTCACGAGGGCGAAAAGCGACCATATAAAGGGATAGGCGTGAATATATATAATTTATTAATTAAATATAATTAATTAATTTTTGGTTTTGCATGGGAGAAAAATGTTCTCTTATAGAAGATATTTAACAGGATATAAATTTATGAATAAATACCGTCATTAGCGAAGCGTGTAGATCTCTGGAAAAAAGTGGGAATTGAAAATAAATTTCTCTTTATATTACTTGGTTTTTGTTCATTTGTCGAACCATCTTTGAAACATATCAGCCAGTGAAAAGAATTCCTCGCTACTTTCACCCTGTCTCACAAGTCTCAAGTCACCTGATCTCACTCCTATGACTCTGTGGGGTGAGTTTTCCCAAAAATATTAGAGCTACAGATCACCGATGAATACATTACTACTACTACAAGTCGGATATTAAATTATTTTTTTGTTTGAGTAATATTTGACCTGCATAACATTTTCAAAATTAAATATTAACGCGTTAGGTTAGATTAAAGTTTTCCAACTAATAACCTCTTAAGAATACTGAAATACGTTTTTTCGTTGCTATACTAATATAAAAATAACATGACATAAGTCTGCACACACATTTGTATGCTAAATATCGGTTCTTGAATCCTTATTTGGCTCTATTGCCACAGATTCGACTAATAAAAATCGAAAATTATCGATAATATCGACATAAATTGCATTTTAATATACATTACATCACGAAATTGTTATCGATGAATAAATTGCGATTCAGGTCGATATTAAATAAATTTTTAAATATTTGTCATAATGTAATAATAATTTGTTGAAATTTTCAAAAATTTGTTGAAAAATGACGGCGACGTGGTTCGCCACCCGGCACGTCCTGATTCTCACGAGGGCGAGAAGCGACCAATGGAGAGCCGTTTCGCTGCGATGAATGGTAGCGGATGGAGCTCTGTGGTCTCTGCTAACCCCTGCGGGGGATAGGCGTTAATATATATGAATATGAAATATTTGTCAAGTGCGCGGTAAATTAAAAAAGGTGTCGTGACAAAAGATGTGAAAGGGATGCTTCGATGGTTTGGTTGGATGGGGAGAATGGATGAAAGACGACTGATAAAAAACGTTGTGGATGTGGATTAGACCAATAGGCGGGGACCCCGCCTGCGGAGTCAGTAGTCGCGGGTTCGACCCCAGCATCGGAATAAATATATGTATGGATTACAAATATTTATTCCGAGTGTGGTAACCCTGCTAATCCGCATTGGACAAGCGTGGTGGGTTAACGCCCTGGGCAGATCGTCGCACCATCTAGCCGGGGGGCGTCCCACACTACGTTTGCCGAGACGCGGTCTCCACTCCAGCACTCGTCTGCTCCAACGATTGTCGGATCTCCGTCAAACGTGACTTGCCCATTGCCACTTCTGTTTGCTTATTCGAAAGGCTATGTCGGCGACATTTGTTCTCTGATGGATTTGTTCATTCCGAATCATATCTATCAGAGAAACTCCGAACGTCTCTGAGCCTTGTGAAGCAGACGGACTGTTAGCGTACACATTTCGGCGCATCAAATTGCAGAATTAGTTATCGCAGATCTTTGTTTTTGGTACAAGAAACCGGATATTTCACAACTGCATAATCTTTAAATAAAGATCTCTCATAGAAAAAAAACACAATCAAAACACAAAAACACGAGTTGATGGACCGGCGTAGTAAATTCGATACTTACGTCTTCCTCCCACTTATCTTTCATCTCATCCTGACAAAATTAATAACGTACCGAAACGTAACATTGCTGATTGTAAGATATAATTCGATACAGTACACTATGAAAAAATGTATAGAGTGAAGGTTTTAGGTTTTATGTCCGTAAGGTCTCTTTATAGGACCATTCTATGTCCCCCATGTGGGGCGGAAAGCATCCACATTGCTCCGCCATCGCGTTCTATCTTGAGCTACGCGCTTTATTTCGCTCCAGGTCATTCCGATGTTACCCGCTTCTGCTATCACCGTGCGTCGCCATGTTTGCTTGGGGCGACCAAGCTTCCTTTTGCCTTGGAGGTTCCAATCTAGGGCTTGCTTAGAGATATGATTGAGCTCCCGTCGGAGTGTGACCGATCCAGTTCCATATATATAAAGTGAAGGTAGTAATGAGGTAAGTACCCTCACAGAGTATCGACATCAGAACGGCTAGATTATTATGCACTGCGGAGGGATATGTCATCTCTCAGCATCTTTTATCGATTCTGACATGGGGACTGGACTGCTCCGAGGAATGGTTGGGAATAATTCCGGCTATCGAATTTCACTACCGCACAACTCGCCTCAAAGAAAAGTTTCGTCCCCACCATCTGGACAAGAGCGAAACATACCTCTAGCGGTGTTTTCGAACTGATACGACATTGGAACCTTCAAAAACAAGTCCATAGATCTGTTAAACATCGGTCACGCTTCCGCAGTGCCATAGGCATTGCGGATGTCTATGAGCGGCGTTGATTGATCTCAGTCAGATGACTCGCCAGCTCGTATGCCTTTAAATACATTATTACAAAGTATGAGTGTAGAGATCAGATCCAATTACTTTTCTGCTCTTTTATTTCCTCTTCTTCGCCTATTATATCCTTCTCCATTAAATTCCTTTTCCTCTTCGACTCTTCACACTCTTAAATTAGGCAATACAACTGCAGTGCTCCCAGTATTATGGATTTATATGGGATGCGGTGGTTTCTATGGTTAATCATCATAAGACTCACTTACTTGAATGTCCATGTCGTAAAGAAAAGATTGATACTTAGAGAAACATCTAACGTAGATTTTCTTATCGGATAGGAAGGCAAACGAGCTGGCGTGTCTGATAGAAAGCGATCAACCCCGCCCATAAACATTTGTAGTACCACAGTCATAGATTTCATAAAGGTTTGCGGTTTCCTTGTAGGCTAAATAATGGGCAATGTGTACACCCCTTTATACTGTAGGAACGCAATCTAGTTAGATCCCACGGTGGAGCCACACGTTGGCGGGTATCAGGCGCGATATTTAAATGGAAAGTTTAACTAATCTTCAGTTAATTTTCCTTGTATCTCTCTGGTGTGACGTAACAATCCATTACTTGCGATATTTTCGAACCGAAACGACGTTGGACATGCTTAGATGGTTTGGGTATATAGAGACGATGGACGAAAGACGACTAGTAAGACAAAATTACGTTACGGATGAGGATGGAGGATTCAGTAGAGGAAGACCAAGGAAAACGTACCTTGACCAAATTGCCGAAGTTTTTAGCCGAAGACCAGATCAAGATAAATGTATATGATAATGTATATGTATATGTATGTATTGCTCTGTAGTGTTTCTGAATGTCGTATACATTGAAACCTTCAAAAAATAAAAGCCCACATCGACATTTGTGATGGTTATGGGCGGTGTTAATTGCTTTCCATCAGGCGACACGCTTGCTCGTTTGCCTACCTTTACCATAAAAAATAATATTCCTCCCTCTAGCAAAATGTTCAGATGCCACATGTGATTGCAAATCAACAATGCCCCGGGAAATGCGGCCGCCTGTCAAGGAAGCGACCCATTGTTGTACATCAGTCAATTTCACGGACCAGCTATGTCCGTCCTATCATGTGGTTTCGCAACACTTCAAGCTGTTGTCACAATCGAATGCAGGTGGAGACATAACACAAGCTGTAGTAAATGTGACTATAATGTGATTCGTCATTTTCGTTTTATTTAATGACAATTAGTTATAACTATTAGGCCAGTGTCAAGTACATTATAATACATCAACCATCTTGAAATGGCAGCCTATTACGTCACATTTTAACAAAATGGTGGATATTCTACCAAAACCTTCTATGAACTTTTACAGTCAATTTAAAAAGTCACGATACACGCATTTATTTCGTATATATACATACATATACATCGTCACATTTATTTCTCGAAGGGGTAGACTTCCATCCGCTACGATCTGGGCATACTATCCTTGCTTCTTTTGCAAACTCATTACTTTCCTCATGGAAGCCCCCTGGTTAGGGGTACTCTTAACCAGGCCTTTCTTTAAAACTTCGGCAATTTAGTCAAGGTATGTTTTCCGTTGTCTTCCACTATCGACCCTTCCATCCACATCCGCAACGTAAGTTTCTCTTGCCAGTCGTCTTTCATCTATCCTCTCTACATGTGTTTAGTTCTTCGTAAATGTCTAGTTTAAGATGTTAAATATAAAATCCACATCTGACATTTTGAAAACGGTCTGCTACTTGTAATCATGTAGAACGCCGTAATCGCTTTGTGGCTTACCTACAATCTTACAATATTCATCTAGCGACCGCTGTACAGTTTCAAATTTCCACAAAATTGGTTTCCCACGGCCTAGTTTATCGGCATTTAATGAATCAATGGAGCAAAGTTATTCGGACGGCCTCTTCGCATTGCATCAGATTGTTTTCTTTTGATTATTTCTCATTGCAATATCATTGTGCCAACGATGCTAATTATCCACTCATACATCAATCGTCGATGGATTACTATTGCAATTACGTTATGTTGTAGCTAGCTGAGACGTGTACGGATCGAAGCATAGCGTTAATTTTTTTTTGTATGGGATAGGAATGCAAACGAGCAGGCGTGTCACCTGATGGAAAGCAATTGACGTCGTCCATAGACTTCCGCAGCGCCATAGACAGTGCGGAAGCGTTGCTGACCTTTAAGGAAAGTGTCAGTATGGGAGTAAGAATGGGAGGGGAGGGGAAGAGGGAGGGGATAGGGTGTTGAGCCCCCGGAACTCGGCCGCTCACCGTACGAAGCGCGGTAGGTATGCTACCTCTATGCTACTCAGACGCCGGTTTTCTGCGAGAGTGTGGTACTTCCCCGGGCGAGCCGGCCCATTCATGTTACAGATAAATGTTATGCCATTCTTGACGGAGTATTCGTCTGCAGCATGGCTCTATCACTATTAAAATAAATAAAAATAAATCTAGTTCATACATCAACATAGTCAATTTTCTTGTAAGTGTAAATCTAAATAATGATAACGGGTGACAGAAAACATTTTGACATATTCGAGATGCCCTAGACTGCATAGGTCTAATGTGGTCATTCTTAGAGATATAGGAATCCGTGAAAGCCTATCTTGTACGTCTAGATATACTTTCGCGGGTTTCTACATTTCTAAGAAGCTTCTGGCCTAAGTCACTCATTGTGCCCTAAGATATTAAAACAAGATGAAAATGAGAACTGCCACGGTAAAATATAATTTAATTTATAATATATATGAAGTACCAAGCTGCGAATATGAAAGACGAAACGGAAGAATATATAAGATACGTCTCGTTTTGATGTATGTAGCCGAAGCTTGGACACTCACGCTTAAAGAGGAGAATAAACTATTAGTGGCCGAGCGGAAAATTTTGCGTAACATCATGGGTAGTACCAGAAGAGAGGATGGGTGATGGAGGATTCGAAGAAACGTCGAGATAGAAGACCCGGTGCACCGGACAAACATTATGGGTGAGATTAAGGCACATGGACTTCGCTGGCTCGGTCACCTAGAGCAAATGGGCGAGGATTGGAGTGTGAAGATATATAAGAATACTTGTGTCTACCAAGTGATTGAAGGACAGTTGGTCGACCCAAATATCGCCGGAGAGAGCAGATGAACGACAGTAGCTTAGGAGATTTGCGTACCCGTGTACGATTATCATAACTACCGTAAATAAGCAAACGCAAAGACGTTCATTAGAAAAAGATAAATCTGTCATTGATATACATATTTATTAAGAAACAGTATAAGTTTAATCCTGAGTCAGTTAGAGACTCTATTACCAAATATCACAGACGAACACACTTACTTACACATTAGCTACATCAATTACGAAATATGCGTTCACAAAAAACGGAGCGTACGATTTGCTCGATTCAAAATCGATTGGAATCGATGTGACGAAACCGACGATGCGATTAGTCGATGTTTTGAAACTGTGCGAATTAGCGATTAGTTGTAATAACTTGATCTGTTATTAATTTAATTTTTTGTTGGCATTCAGTTTCTGTTAGATATCTCGATTTACAAAAAGTAAAAGGTCGAAGTATGTACTACGCGATAATTATAATCATATTATTTATGTCCACTTCGGTAACGTGTTTCGTACCGACTCTAACATTAAACAACCGTATTTAACCTTTACTTAATAGTGGTGGAGCCACGCTGCGGACGAATACTTTATCAGGAATGGCATATTATTTGTCTGTAGCATGAATGGGCCGGCTCGCCCGGGGAAGTTCAACACTCCCGCAGAAAACCGGCGTATGGGTGATAGCTTAGCTACCGCACTTCGTCTGGTAAGCAGCTCAGTCCCGGAGGCCCAAACCCCCTTTCCCCTCCTCCTCTCTCTCCTCTTCCTTCCTCCCATAATGACAGTTTCCTTAAAGTTCAGCAACGCTTCTGTACTGCGTACGGGATTGCGTATGCCTATGGGCGGCGTTGATTACTTTACATCAGGTGACACGCCTGCTCGTTTGCCTTCCTATCCCATAATAAAAATCCTTTGTAGCTTTCGTATTATGTGTTTGAAAACCTAATTCTGCCACAGGACACTCAATATTAAACTTGGACAATCAGTATTTAGGGTAAGTTCTCCAAAACAAAATTGTTAATTAAAAATAAAATTAATAGTATTTATTGATAATAAAGACCCTCCTTAAAGATTGGTAATACTTCTACACTGGATATGGCACTGCGGATGTCTATGGGCGGCGTTGATTGCTTTTTACAGTTGACACGCTTGCTCGTTTGCCTTCGTATCACATAAAAAAAAACAAGGACCCGCATTCTCATTTGCCTGCTCTGTAATATAAATGATAAACTGAAGTCAAACTGGTTTGGACAGTCAAAAGTTTTACTTAGCTAAAATCCGCGACAAGCAAAACAATAACAGAAAATTAATAATGTGTGTTTTTCTGCTGGATGAAGTGGATTTATTTGGTCACTTTTCGGTTGTCTCCCGTAAAGTCTACTATACCTGAGGATGCCTCATGTTGGGGCGAAACACGTGTCATTTACAAGATGGTGGGTGAAGAATTGATGGCCGATTGTCGGTAAGTTTTTGGTTTAAGTTCCAAATAAATCCACTTCATCCAGCAGAAAAACACACATTATAAATTTTCTGTTATTGTTTTGCTTGTCGCGGATCTTAGCTAAGTAAAACTTTTGACTGTCCACATAGTGATGGATTTCCGCAAAGTGACGCCTGACTCGATTAATAAGCAAACTGGTTTATCCAAAATGATTTCCACCAGTCCAAGTTACGTTAACCTGACATAACCTCTGACCTACAGTCAACTGCGTAAGCGTCGAGAAAGTAAAAGTGTTCGAAAGAGGAGCCGCGGAGAACCGGAACTCATGTATGTCGCGCTTCTCAACAACTAGCGACTCAATAACACAGTTACATAAATTAGTAAATACTTCTCACATTGCAATGACTGTTTTGTTTGGATAATACCGTGATAGTTGATACATTTTTTTTATTGGATAGGAAGGCAAACGAGCAGGCATGTGCCTGTGTGGTGTGTGGACAGCAATCGACGTCGTCCATGGACTTTCCCAGCGCCACAGGCAGTTCGAAAGCGTTGCCGACATTTAAGAAAAGTGTCATTATGGCAGTGGGAATGGGGGGGAGGGGGGTAGGTGTAAGGCCTCCGGATCTCGGGCGCTCACCGTACGAAGCGCGGTAGGTAACCTACCACTCAGACGCCGGTTTTCCGCGGGGTAGTACTTCCCCGGGTGAGCCGGCCCATTCATGCTACAGACAAATATTATGCCATTCTTGACAAAGTATTCGTCTGCAGCGTGGCTCTACCACTATTAAATTTGGGATTCTTTGATGGTTTTGGCACATAGAGAGGATGATAAAATAAATTTACGTTGCGTATGTAGATGGAAGGGTCGTTACGGGAAGACCAAGTAGAACAATTTTGATGTGAAAACTTCTATAGCTGCGTCACACGACTGTAGGTAGGGAATAAATCTATGAGTTCGCGTCAGCAGCATGCTAATGTTTAAGGCATACATATATAGCTATGAATATAGCTATATACATATTTTAAAAACGATGATTATATTTATAATTTATCATCAAGTATGTTCATCATGACTGCAGTTCAAAGCACTGAAATGAATCTTTTACTAGGTATTTCTAAACCGATCCGACATTGGGACCTTCAATAAATATACACACACCTTAAAGACCTTTCATCCCCACTATCTGGAGATTGGAGTCTTTGAAAAACAAGCCTACACGTACTTTAAAGGTCGGCAAGACTTCCGTAATACCTATGCTGTCGCAGATATCTAGAGTCGTTGATTGCTTTCCATCAGGTGACACGCTTGATCGTTTGCCTTCCTATCTAATGAAAATATAGTCTCAAATTAATAGTTTAACGTACCGTTCTACTGTACCGTTCGATGGATTTATGTGGGTTACCTAGAATTATTTGTTTACAATGCCGCTAGATTAATTACCACATCAACAAACTTTAAATGTTTGAGTAAAGTGTATAATTATTTAATATTTATCTATTTTTTTTTTATAAAAGAACAGGCAAAGGAAAATGCGAGACAGTTGGTGGTAAGTGATCACCCCGGTCTATTACTATCAGCCCGCGGCAGTCCACTGCTGCGGTCTCTACTCCAGCACTTGTCTACTCCAACGATTGTCGGTTCTCCGACAAACGTGTCTAGCCCATTGCCACTTTAGTCTGCTAACTTAAAGAGCTATAACAATGACTCTGGTTCTCCGGGGAATTTCTTCATTTCGATTTCTATCCACAAGGGAAACGCCGAGCATAGCCCTCTCCATAGCCCTCTGAGTGATTTTGAGCTTGTGAAGGAGACGGACCGTCAGTGCCCACACTGTAGTGTGGGACGCCCGCCTGCTAGATGGAGTGATGATCTGCGCAAGGCGGCTGGCAGAGACTGGATGCGTGTAGCCGAAGATTGGGCTAGGTGGTGTGCCTTGAGTGGGGCTTATGTCCAGCAGTGGACTGCCGCAGGCTGATATTGAAATAATTTATGTATAAAATCCTTCCACCACTGCCATGCAATAGAGAATCACACCGCGCGTATTGCATCATTATTTTAATGGTATGCAGAGATATGTTCCGCAAGTAAATCGTTATCCGCTTTCGTCGAAGTCGGTTATCGTAACGGTAGATGACGACCACTATGTTTTACATTACTTCCTATGTCTTAGCTCAGTGATTCCCAAAGTGTGCGGGGTCTCGCGGCGCCTCGGTGCCCCGTAGAGAGTAAAGAGGGGCGCCGTGAGACTGATAGCTATTTGGACTGCACCTTCCTTTTTTAATACAACTTAAATATTTTAATAGAAAGTCATATCAATTAGATAAAAAAAACGTTTTTATTCAACAAGCCTCAATATCTAGTAACGCACTATTAGGATTTTTTATTAAATTTTTTATTTTTCTTATTTTTTCTTCAATTTTTTTGTTATGGTAGAGCCACAGTGCAGACGAATACTTTGTGAAGTATGGCATATTATTTGTCTGTAGCATGAATGGGCCGACTCGCCAGGGGAAGTACCACACTCTCGCAGAAAACCGGCGTCCGAGTGGTAGCTTAGCTACCGTGCTTCTTCCGGTGAGCGGTTAAGTTATACTAAGGCCCAATACCCTCCCCCCTCCCCCCAATGACACTTTCCTTAAAGGCCGGCAACGCTTCTGCACTGGCTATGGCTCTGCGGATGTTTATGGGCGGTGGTGTTTGCTTTCCAACAGATGATACGCCTGCTCGTTTGTCTTCCTATCCCAAAAAAAAAAATAATAATAAATCTATGCTTTTTTTATGGGATACGGAGGTAAAAGAGTGAACCTATCACCTGATGGAATTAGCACCACCCATAGACATATGTGATACCAGAGGCTACACAAATACGTTGCCTTAATGATATGAGTTTTATTAATATAAATATAAAACTCAGTTTCATATATTACATGTTTTGATTTTTGTACTAATTTACCTAGTGTCAGTGTACCCTATTACGACTAGTTAGGGCGCCGAAACAAAATTCTAAACCTGTAAGTGCGCCGTGGACTGAAAAGTTTGAGAACCTCTGTCACAGCTAATTATTTTGACGTCCTGATTTTTCCAATCCTGTTTCTTTTAAATAATTGCGTATATAGTTTGCAAAAAAAAAAAAACTAAAAATAATTGCAAAAAGATACGAAACAAATTTAATTATCTGTGATAGAGATAGTGCAAATTGGAGTGAATGACCTCAAACATTATATGGACAGTCAGAATTATTAATTAGCTAAGATCGGCGGCAAGCAAACCAAAATAGAAAAATAATAATGTATGTTTTTTACTGGAAGAAGTGGATTTACGGGGAACATAAATTAAATCTTTCCCTCAGGCGACCATCTGAGGGACTTCCACTTCCACGAGAAATCCTCCTGTCTGGCTCCCGCGAGGTGGGAGGGCCAACGACAGACCACAGAATACGTTCGCCCATATCTTGACGACGCGAAGTCGTGGAAGGAAGCCCAAAAGCCGCTGGGAACAGCGGCACCTAGGAACTAGAGGGATGGTCGCCCCTTTGAGTTACTGTAAGGGTTAACCCCGAGGAACCATCACATACCCCCACGCGGAGTTTGGATGTAAAAAAAAAGTTGCTAGCCAACGCTTTGTTTGTAAACAGAATGTTTCGTAATACGGCTGGCGTATAGTACTGATTCTTAATGAAACGTAGATGATTTTAAACCAAGTAAGTAAAGCCCACTATCATCCTACTAGTAATATTATAAATGCGACAGTTTGTGAGTATGGATGTATGTTCATTACTCTTTCACGAAAAATCTACTGGACGGATTTGGATGAAACTTTACAGTAATATAGGTTATACATCGGAATAACATATAGGATACAATTTGTAATGATTTTATGTATTTTGGTCGTAATATAATGATACATGTCACTTAAGTCGGAAAAAAATTTGGCCTCGGAGAGCTATCTTGGCGTACGCTGCCTAAACCATTAGAGTTAGACAAAGATCATGTACCGTAAGATTGTTTGTCTTGAATAGTTCTAAATAAAAGTCTGCGACAGCATATTTCTACCTTTTATATGGAAGCCACTATGACTAAAATTGTGTACCATAAATTAGATAAAAAAAATATATATATTTATTTAAAATGATCTGTGACGAAACTTAATGTAGCAGACCAAATTCCACGCGAGCGAAGCCGCGGGCAAAAGCTATATAAACTTAAAGGGCTGCAATCAGAGCATGACAGGAATGGTCGGTGTTTGAACCATCCACCGCGGTAAGACTCGCTGGATACGCTGGAATCCACTTTCATTGGCATTTCACTTCGAAACCAAATACGCATGATCGTGCCCAATGAAAACGACAGCGTTGGTTTGCTACCAGGTAATATGGAACTTAGCACTGACGCCTATGTCACGTGGACAGTGGTTCCTTATTGGGCATAAAATGCTGCATGCATTCAACCAACATTTTTTATTTTTCGATTATTTTTCGATGGCAATAAACTGCAAATTTTAATTGCTAATATTCCTTCATAAAGACCAGCCACGTTTTTGCAATGCCTACGGCACTGAGGATGTCTATGGTGTTGATTGCTTTCCATCGGGTGACACGCCGTAAAACACTTATTTCCTCGGTTAATCATCGTGTACTAAGATACTTTGATGATGTATCACTTGGAGAGAGTAAAAAAAAATTGGAGAAACGAATCAGGACTTTTCATAAAATTTATTTTATAAAAAGTCCTGATTAAACCTTTGCCTAGCGGCCTGTCCTACCTGTATTGGTAGACGGGTATGCGACCCTGGCCTCCCGAGCTACTACCTTATCACTCCTCGTCTTCTGTTGCGGTAGTATAATATCCCTACCATCCTGTCTAAAGCCATCTTTTCTTTCACCTGTCTTTTCCTTTCTTCTCTATCCTTTCCCTTCCTCTCCGCCAATCCACGGTCTGCCGTGCCAAAGGATGCGTGGCTAAAGCGAACTTAGTCGCAAGCGTGCCTACCGTCCCGGGATCGGGCTCCCCCGGGTACTATGGTGCCTTACCTCAGCATGCGGGGCTCTGCTGGGGCTGACCTCCAGCCTCCCTTGCGGCTCATGGGATTCACTATCACTTAATATACCAAATTCGTTAAAAAATAACGGCGACGTGGTTCGCCACCCATCACGTCATGATTCCGTTTCGCTACGATAAATGTGAGAGGTAGGATGGATGAAAAGATGGATGGATGGAAGCAAGGAAGGTGAGTCGGGATCGTAGCGGATGGAGATCTGTGGTATCTGCCTAACCCTACAGGGAGACAGGCGTGATGATATGTATGTATGATTAAAGTAAATTTAGATAGCAGTTTCATCTCGATTGATTGATTGTGATTGACAATCGCTGATCAAAAGTTATAATTGCTCAAATTGTAGATGAAACGAAGTTCATCAAGTCATCTAGTAGGGTATAATTAGAAGTCCTTTGCCTCTTCATACCTGTGGTACTGTTTTTGTTAATAAGTCATCAGCACTTTCGTTATCTGGACAGTATCAGGCATGAGACCGTGTATGATTGATGGTTGTTGCGCATCTATCGACCTGGGTCGAAGCGTGACGAACACGAAAATTGGTTACGCCGATCCACGCGTGGGCATGATCCAAACGGCAACTATAATTTACTTAGTAATTTAATAGATTTATGAGATTCCGTGAAAGATAAAATATCGGCGGTATGCAGAGCGTACAAAATATATTGTGGGTAATTAATAAACAATCAATGCTTATTGCAAATAATTTTTCATTTAATTTTTTTTTGGAGGATTGAGCTTAACATAAAAACAACAGAAAACCGGGGTCTGAGTGGTAGCTTAGTTACCACGATTTGTCCGGTGAGCGGTTGCATTCCAGAGGCCCTCCTCTCCTCCTCCCCGCCTTCCTCCTCCCTCCTCCTGCCTCCTCCTCCTTTCCTCCTCCTCTCTCCTCCTCCTTCCTCCTCCCTTCTTTACCCTCCTCTCCCGTCTCTCTTAATCCTCTAATAATGACACTTTCCTTAAAAGTCGGCAACGCTACTGCACTGTCTATGGGACTGCGGATGTCTATGGGCGGCTTTGATTGCTCTCCATCGGGTGGCACACGGGAAGGTGGGGGGGACTAAAAAAATGCTAAAAAAAACATCACGTGATTAATGCACGGCCCCTAATCCCAGGAGGCTCTAAAACAGAAGACACATTAAAGGAAGTCAAAGCTGGCTTGATAATACTAAATTATCTTATAACATATTGCGTGCAACATTTTGAACGAAAGCAATTCATCTTCATAACGGATGCCAATGTTTAGTACTTGACGTAAACATTACTCAAGTGACCTAACGTCTCTTTTTGAACAGGACTGTCCCGTTTTTCGGCCACCTGGCCCATTGTCGCCAAAAAAAATTCGGGACGCCAAATATTTTCTTTTTCCGAAATTGCGCGAATTTTTTTTTATAATAATAATAATAATTTATGTCGACACCACATATATATATAGATCACAAAGTTATAAATAGAAAACAATATATATATGTGGCGGGCTAGTGCCTAAACTAGGCGTGAGCCTGTATTATTATGTAATTTAATAATAATGCTTTAATAAAGCTAGTGATAAAGATAATTATAATTAATTTAAAGACTGATTGTATTGTTGCAATTGTTCAAAATAAAGAACATTAAAAAGTCGTGTTTATTTTCATTGTTAACTAGCTGACTAGCATACTAGCTTTAGCTTCACTAGACCCACTAGCTTCAGTTTATTATATAGCTATAAACAATGTACTAAATATAAAACATCGTGAATCCTGTAAAAGCTATTGTTTCAGGATAAAAAGCAGCCTATGTTTGGCCTCTTTCGGATCTTCACCTATCTCCATGCCATTTCATCAAAATTGGTTCACCAGTGAAAGCGTAACAGACATGCTAATAGACTTTCGCGATTTTAATTATTATTATGATAATAAATAATAATTAACGAGAACATACCGAAATCGAGCATCTGGTGGCCCAACCCAATGTTACAGGGGTGACTAAGGCTCACCGACTTCGTTGGCTGGGCCACATTGATAGGATGGGGGAGGATCGCGCAGTCAAAAGAGCGTATGTGGATCGCCCATTTGGACGACGTCCTGTGAGGCGCCCCAGGTAAGGCTGGAGAGGCATGCTCGATGATGATTTGCGCAACCTTCAAATCTTCAACTGGCAAAGGTGGCGCAGGACAGGGCAAGTTCGGAGGTCAAGATCTATTTTGGGTCGCTGCGCCAGCAAAGTTAGTTACAATAAAATGTCATGAAAATTATGGGCGTCCCTGTTTAGAGTTTAAAAAAATGGTCACTTTAGTTATAACTTATGTGGTAACAGGTGGAGACTAACAACCCGGCGTGTTTAGTTCATCCAACTTAGTTGCTCCTTGGCCGTCGGACGGTGTTGACGTAGTGTTGTTGTTGCGCTGTATTTTGAACGTACCGAATAGACTTCGATATTTGACGCTTTCTGACAAGAAATCCAAGTTAAATTAGCGACGCGAGTGTCTGGGACAGTTCTATAATTGCGTTCACAATATCATTGATTTGTTCTGGATGATTGTTAGCTATTGTGGTGAGTTATAATAATTATATTATTTATGAATTTCTCCGACGCTTTTGTTCGAGGCGTATTGTTTTAAAAATTTGTGCTTTCTCGACTTTTAATTGAATTTGTATGTGTGAGTCGTAAAAAAAATTGCGTTGAATGTTTTATTTATCGCATCGTCAGAATATTTCATTCATACAACAGTTCAATTATAGGTGCTAAATGGTCGAAAATAATCAAATTAACATATTTTGATATTTACATGCAAATATAACAATTTTATCTTTGTGATTTATTTTTATTTTTGTATATATGCCTCTCAAAATATTAAAACTGCATACAATTTTTAACAATAACTAAATAATCACACATTGTTTTTGATATAAATTTATTTCAAAGACGTAAATACATTTATTGATCATTTATTTTTGACAAAAAGTTAATTTATTAAATAAAATTTATATCCTGAATTTATGAACTTACAACATTATGAATTTATAACATTGTATTGATAATTACTAGAGAAAATTAAACAAAAAAACTTTATTTTTACGTCCATTGTATCTAATTGTGAACTTTACGTGCATTTTGTTTAGTTTAAAAAAAATTTCACCAGGTTCAGTGGCGAACCCCGCCCACGGAGTCAATGGTCGCGGGTTCGATCCCCGCATCGGAATAAATATATGTATAGATTACATATAATTATTCTGAGTCTGGTAACCCCGCCAATCCGCATTGGACGAGCGTGGTGGGTTAACATCCGTTCCTCCAGGAATGGGGAGGCCAGTATTCATATATGGGCTGTGAAAAAAAAAAAATATATATATATGTGTGTATATATATATATATATATATATATATATATATATATATATATATATATATATATATATTAGGTGTACAAATAAGTTTCCGCGGTTTGTCAAAAGATGGCCCCACCAGAAGGTTATGGAGAAATTGTCAGATGTAAAACGTAATATCCCAAGTTTAGTCATCTGGCAACACCATAACCTTAAAGTACTAGTGATTCCGTATCAGCATCACGTAATTTTTTTCGTGCAAAAATGTCAAGTTTTATTCCGAATAAGCATCATTTGCGGGAACTTTTGATTTACTTCTTTAATGTGAAAAAATCTGCAGCTGAGGCGCATCGATTGCTTCTAGAAGCATATGGTGAAGCTGCTTTATGTGAGAGAAGTTGTCAGGAATGGTTTCAAAAGTTTAAGAACGGTGAGTTTGACGTTAAAGACAAAGAACGCAGTGGAAGGCCGAAAGTGTACGAAGACATGGAATTAGAAGTACTATTGGAGGAAGATTCGTCCCAAACGCAAAAAGAACTTGCACTTACTCTACAAGTGACTCAACAAGCAATTTCACATCGTTTAAAATCGTTAGGAATGATTCAAAAACAAGGAAATTGGGTTCCATATGAACTAAAGCCGAGAGACGTTGAACGCCGATTATGCATGAGTGAAATGCTGCTTGCCAGGAATAAAAAAAGAGTTTTTTGCATCGTATAGTCACTGGTGACGAAAAATGGATTCACTACGATAATCCAAAGAAGAGAAAGTCATGGGTTAAGCCCGGCGAACCATCAACATCGACAGCTAAGCCGAATATTCATGGAAAAAAACTCATGCTGTGTATTTGGTGGGATCAGCTTGGTGTCGTGTATTATGAATTGCTGAAACCAAGCGAAACCATTACTGGAGCTCTCTACCGAACACAATTGATGAGATTGAGTCGGGCACTTAAGGAAAAACGCGCCCATTACTACTCCAGACACGACAAAATTATTCTTTTACACGATAATGCTCGTCCACATGTTGCGGCGCCGGTAAAAACATACTTGGAAACACTCAACTGGGAAGTTTTACCCCACCCGCCGTATTCACCAGACTTAGCCCCTTCTGATTATCACCTGTTCCGGTCGATGGCACATGGTCTGTCTGAGCAGCGCTTCACATCATATGAAGACACCAAAAATTGGGTAGATTTGTGGATAGCGTCAAAAGATGAAGAGTTTTTTCGACGGGGTATCCGAATGTTGCCAGAAAGATGGGGAAAAGTAGTGGCAAATGATGGAAAATACTTTGAATAAAACGTAATGTACTTTTCCTTTACAATAAATTCCTAATTTTTTATAAAAAACTGCGGAAACTTATTTGTACACCTAATATATATATATATATATATATATATATATATATATATATATATATATATATATATATATATATATATATATATATATATATATATATATATATATCGATTCATGGATGAATAAAATCGTCAAAAATTAAAAAAAAAATATCAAGAAAAATAGAACTAATTTGATTGTGGGTTGCCAACAAATAAAATAGGTACGAAAATTTGGCAACCGTGGATACCAAAAGCGCGGTCTTTAGTATAAGTAATATACAAGAAAATAACGTGGAGTTAGTTTATTAAATTACACAAATAGGATTGTGTGTTTGCGAATTAGTAAGTATATAGAATTAATTGCCGAGAAATGTCCGTCAGCCAATCCTCCAACACTTCGCCATAGTCGTCATGGTAACGTTGATAATGTCAAACACACAACACCACAAACTCGGGTTGTCGGTAAAAATGACCCTACTTACCTTATTTGTGTTCGCGGATCTTAGCAAAGTATGTTTGACTGTCCGTATTTATAATAGATTTCCGAAAAGCAACCCCTGACTCCATAATTATCTCCGACCCGGAAAAGTAGCCACGTTTCCCACTAAGCTCGCCCCTAGCCACGCATCCATTGGCACAGCAGACCGTGGAATGGCGGAGAGTAAGGGAAAAGGATAGAGAAAGAAGGAAAGAGCAGGGAAAGATGATAGGGATATCATATTACCGCAACGGAAGACAAGGAGTGATACGGTAGTAGCTCGGTAGGCCAGGGTCGCGTTCCCGTGTACCAATACCATAAATACTGGACAGGCGGCTAGGCAAAGATACTCCCTGACCTCTCAGGGAGCCAGCTAATAATGAATTACATAATTATTTTTTTTTTATATATTCACGCCTATCCCCCGCAGGGGTTGACAGAGACCACGAGCTCCATCCGCTGCCATTCATCGCAGCGAAACGGCTCGTCATTGGTCGCTTTTCGCCCTCGTGAGAATCAGGACGTGACGGGTGGCGAACCACGTCGCCGTCATTTTCGACAAATTAGGTATATTAAATTCGTTTTTAGTGAATCCCACGAGCCGCAAGGGAGGATGGAGGTCAGCCCCAACAGAGCCCTGCATGCTGAGGTAAGGCACCATAGTCCCCTGGGGAGCCCGACCCCGGGACGATCGGCACGCTTACGACTAGGCTCGCCCCTAGCCACGCATCCATTGGCACGGCAGACCGTGGATTGGCGGAGAGGAAGGGAAAGGATAGAGAAGAAAGGAAGGGGCAGGAAAGGAAATGTGGATTGGGGGGGTTACTAGACTCGGAATAAACATTTAAAAATCCATATAAATATTTATTCCGATGCGGGAATCGAACCCGCAACCATTGACTCCGCGGGCGGAGGGCCCCGCCACTGAGCCAATCGGTTTTAATGTGTAAAAATATTTTGAGTTTCTAAATATTTAAATACATAATTTTAAAAACTAATTCAATTATTCATTTTCGAATTAAAAACCCATCAAATAGAATCAGTTATATAATACAACTTTCGAAAAATTCAAATTCGCCCTACGAAGGCGCCGAAACTGGTAACAGTTACGTCATTTATATATTTTTTTTTTAAAAAAACTCGAAAATGTGCCCGAGAGTTAATCGAAATTTTAGCATAAACGAGTCATTAATTATATGAAAATTATAGTAACTAGTTATTATATTATATAAGTATTAGATAATCGAACAAGTTTTGGCCAATTGGCGCAGTGGCGGGGTCCCTCGCCCACGGGGTCAATCAGTGGTCGCGGATTCGATCCCCGCATCGGAATAAATATATTTATGGCGCACAGATATTTATTCCGAGTCTGGTAACCTCGCCAATCCCCATTGGACATGCGTGGTGGGATCACGCCCGTTCCTACAGAAATGGGGAGGCCCGTGCTCAGCAGTGGGACATACATGGGCTGAGAAAAGAAAAATCAGAGGCAGTCATGAGAACTGCCGACAGAAGAGAAAACATAGAACTGTATTTTGAAATTTCAAACTAATTGTTATATTAAATGCTGCTATTATACCACCATGTTGCTGACGCGACTAACAAAACTTTATCCATCCATGAAGCGTCCAACGCGCTCACATACAATCGGGTATATACAATGTGTTGGCGTGATGCGTGTACGTAGGCAGCTGCGCGCGCATTAACTGTGTTTAAAGTATGTCTATAGCTATACTCATAGCGGTAGATATACCTCAAGGATTAGCATGTTGCTGACGCGAACCCTTAGTGTGACGCGGCTATAGAAGGTTTCACTTCAAAAATCTTCTATTTGGTTTTCCCGTACCGACACTTCTTTCTACATTCGGGACGTAATTTTGTTTTATCATCCTCTCTATGCGTTAAAACCATCTAAGCATCCCAAATATTAACCTCTATGGTATTATTTAAACGAAACAGTCATTGTTATGTTAAAAAAAATTGTTTTCACTTCAAAAAATGTATATTTTTTAGTGGTAGAGCCACGCTGCAGACGAATACTTTGTCAAGAATGGCATATTATTTGTCTGTAGCATGAATGGGCCGGCTCGCCCGGGGAAGTACCACACTCCCGCAGAAAACTGGTGTCTGAGTGGTAGTTTGTCTACCGCGCTTCGTACGGTGAGCGGTCTGAGTTCCGGAGGCCCAACACCCATCCCCTCCCACTCCCACTCCGATTCCCAATCCCACTCCCCCTCCGATTCCCACTCCCCCTCTCACTCTCACTCCCTTAATTTCACTTTCCTTTAAGGTCGGCAACTCTTCCGCACTGCGTATGGCATTGTGGATGTATATGGCGTTCGTTGCTTTCCATCAGGTGACACGCCTGCTCGTTTGCCTTCTTATGCCATAAAAAAAATACACAAGCCTTTAAAATAGGCGCTGACATCTTTCTGAAAATTTTGTATTTGCAGTGACTCTAATCATATCAACTAATAACTCCGTAGACGGCGGTACCGCATCTGATCCAACTCAGTCATCATCAATTTATGTCTTGCAAAAAAAACTATCTTACTTCTACGCATTCTTTGAAGAAATAACCAGTTTACTTATGTCGTGGGGTATGGCATCCATAATGTGTTTCTTGCTATAATTTTAAATCACTTCAGAGGATACAAGAAATGCAAGAAGTGTTGATAACATTCATGAAGTGCATGATATAACACAGTACGACTGCTCGTCTCTGTGATTAGTGTGCCTAGTAGGTAAAAAATAGCCAGGTGACTTTCACGCCAAAGATTCTGCGTTCAAATCCCGGTTGAATCAATAGTTTGTTTTTTTTATTGTCTGCTAGACATTGTCTGTAACAAACTTGCTTTACAACAAAAGTTGAGAAAGGGACGCTTAGATGTTTTGGGCACATATAGGATGAAAGACGACTGGTAAAAGAAATTCACGTTGCTAATGTGGATGGAAGGGCCGGTAGGTTGTCGAAATTTTCAGGAAAGGTCAGGCAATGAGCCTTAAACGGCGGGCTTGCATGAGAAGAGGGATGAGTGTGGAGGAAACGAGGAAATATGTCGAGATCTGTGGTCTCTGCCTACCCTTACGGGAAACGGGCGTGACGATATGTGTGTGTGTTTATTAAGTTTTCCAATTTTAATGATAAATTTTAATACATACATTTGTAATAAAATAATACAGTCAGTTTTTCGTTATGATTAAATTAAGTATATGCTTTTATTCCCGCTTGAATAGACCTCATGTCATTCAACTGCTTGATTGATTATACAAGCTCATTGGCATTACATTTCTCTCCTACTGAATGAATGCATAACGCCCCGATATTAGAAAAACCAAGTTATATATAACAAGGAAATGAAACCTATCTATTGTTTATGTAAATTTTTGCTTTTCATTGATGGCAATTAGTTATATATTATGCCAGTGTCAAGTAAAATACAAATATATCAAATCTTTTGAAATGTAAATATTTAGCTTGTCACGTTACGTCTTGATAAAATGGCGGCTATTCTACCAAAACCTTCTATGGACTTTTTCAGTCAACTTAAAAATACACGATACACGCATTTATTTTACACCTCAACCGAACTTTATTGTATAATATACCACCATAATTAAACAATATAACTGATAATAATATAAGATTATGAAAATTAAATAAAAACAAAACGTCACTGATGTAAATTGGCGGGAAAAGTCACGTTTGATGTCATTAATTATATTAATTTATTTTATTAGAGGCGAAGAAATAGATCGAATTCGAATCGGTCGAAGAAATAGAGGCGAGGAAATAGATCGAATTTGAATCGGTCGAAGAAATACAGGCGAAGAAATAGATCGCCATCTTATCGTAATCCTTAAAGAACAAGCTATGTAAGCCATTTCGCACGATTGCTTCTCAGAAGATGCAAATGTAACCGGGGCGTATGATCGCTGTACGCAGCCCGAGGGAAAACCTCCCCCCCCACTGGACACCGTTCCCGCTGTAACGGGGCGAACTCCGTTACACCGGCGCGGTTCATTGGCGCTTGTAATTATTTTGTCATGGTGAAGATTATTCATGTGTTAGGGCGTTTATACACGAGGTGAACCTGTGTGATAGTTTTTTTTTGGTTTTTTCGTGGGGAAGACAGATATCCCGTTGCCATGGGGACAGGGTTGTATCGGACTCCGTCGTTAGTTCGTCTGCCGACTGAAACCTCATGAATAACCGCCATCAGCGCAAGGGAGTATCCCGAGTTTTCTCTAGTATATCTATCGTTCTTTCGAATTCTTCTCGTTCTTTCGGACTATAAACCTGTATGGTAGCTTAACTAGCTCGTGGTAAAGTAATATATATATATATATATATATATATATATATATATATATATATATATATATATATATATATATATATATATATATATATATATATATATATATATATATATATATTTATTTCATCCGCTGCCATTCATCGCAGCGAAACAGCTCGTCATTGGTCGCTTTTCGCCCTCGTGAGAATCAGGACGTGACGGGTGGCGAACCACGTCGCCGTCGTTTTCGACAAATTAGGTATATTAAATTCGTCTTTAGTGAATCCCACGAGCCGCAAGGGAGGATGGAGGTCAGCCCCAGCAGAGCCCTGCATGCTGAGGTAAGGCACCATAGTCCCCGGGGGAGCCCGACCCCGGGACGATCGGCACGTTTACGACTAGGCTCGCCCCTAGCCACGCATCCATTGGCACGGCAGACCGTGGATTGGCGGAGAGGAAGGGAAAGGATAGAGAAGAAAGGAAGGGGCAGGAAAGGAAATGCGGATTGGGGGGGGGGTTACCAGACTCGGAATAAACATTTAAAAATCCATATAAATATTTATTCCGATGCGGGAATCGAACCCGCGACCATTGACTCCGCGGGTGGAGGGCCCCGCCACTGAGCCAATCGGTCGTCCGTTTTCTCTCGTTTTAACATTTGAAGCGAGAGAAACTTAGCTTGGAGAAAATACTGGGTACGTTAAGAAAGCTTAAAAGGAAACAACAAACTCGGAAATTAAAAAGAAACAAAAAAGTGAAAACCTAAAATGTGCCGAAACATCGTTCTTGCTCAGTGGAAGACATTATCATTATCAGCCTGAGGCAGTCTACTGCTGGACATATACATCATCCAAGTCGCGCCATCTAGCCCAACATTCAGTTACACGCATCCAGACTCTCCTAGCCTCCCTGCGCAGATCGTCGCACCATCTAGCCGGGGGACGTCCCACACTACGTTTGACGTGACGCGGTCTCCACTCCTGCACTCGTCTATTCCGATGATCATCGGTTCTCCGACAGGCATTTTCAGCCCATTGCTTCCAGTCCGCTAACTTGAAAAGCTACGTATCCATCACAATCTTTTTAATTTCCGAGTTGTAGTTTCCTTTTAAGCTCCTCCAAGTTAAGTTTATTTTTTTATCTTCTTCGAAGAGTAATGAAAAATTACTCCTTTTTTTTTACATTTTGATATTTTTATTACAAAACATTTTCATGTTAGAGGCTTATATTCCACGGTTCCATGTTGTTTCCATGTTAATTTTACTTTCATATAGCGGACCGACCTACTTACCGATTAATATGTAGTCGTATTTGAGACGCAAATTATGATTAATAAACAAAATTTTTTTACCACATCACATCTGATGTCCAACTGCTGAGCTCGGGTCTATCCATTTCTGGAGGAACGGACACTAACCCACCACGCTTGTCCAAAATCTAGCGACTGCTGTACCTCGCGAAGTAGGAGGAAAGTTGTGCTGATTTGGCTGCCAACCTTCGCAAGTCGGAGAGGCACTCTCAGATGAAGATAACTTGAAAGATGAGGTAAATTACGATTAACTCTTTCAAAGAATGGCCTCGATCGCAATGATCGAATCGATCGAAATATCTACGTCAGATTGTACATATAAAATACACCGCAGCGTAGATTTGACATTGTGAACATGCCTTTACATGTCGCGTGCTCGACTACCATCATTCGAGATCTACATGTAACATCTTCGATATAAACAATGAATTTAATATTAACCGAGAACTATCTGATACAACTGATGACCTGCAATACCGTAGTGCTTGTTATACGTATCAAGGTCATACGTACAGACAAAACTATTATAACGGTGTTTTGGCGAGAATAAGTTAAAAAAGAAAAAACACGAGAAAATATCACAGGTGACCGAGCCAACGAAGTGTGCCTTAATCTCGCCCATAATGTTTTGGTTTGTTTAACATCACATAATAAAATTGCGAGCAATTGATGCTACTACCCTGTAAAAAACATGTGGATTTGGTTCTTACTAAGTAATTTTATCGATTTTTTGTTATACTTTGACGACCGATTGGCTCAGTGGCGGGCCCTCCGCCCGCGGAGTCAATGGTCGCGGGTTCAATTCCCGCATCGGAATAAATATTTATATGGATTTATAAATGTTTATTCTGAGTCTGGTAACCCCCCAATCCGCATTTCCTTTCCTGCCCATCCTTTCTTCTCTATCCTTTCCCTTCCTCTCCGCCAATCCACGGTCTGCCGTGCCAATGGATGCGTGGCTAGGGGCGAGCCTAGTCGCAAGCGTGCCGATCGTCCCGGGGTCGGGCTCCCCCGGGGACTATGGTGCCTTACCTCAGCATGCAGGGCTCTGCTGGGGCTGACCTCCTCCATCCTCCCTTGCGGCTCGTGGGATTCACTAAGACGAATTTAATATACCTAATTTGTCGAAAAATGACGGCGACGTGGTTCGCCACCCGTCACGTCGTGATTCTCACGAGGGTGAAAAGCGACCAATGACGAGCCATTTCGCTGCGATGAATGGCAGTGGATGGCTCTGGCTCTGTGGTCTCTGCCAACCCCTGCGGGGGATAGGCGTGAATATATAATAAAATAATAATAATAATTTTGTTTTACTTTTAATTATTTATTTCTATATGTCTTGCTCAGAGTCACGAGAACTCATTGTATACTTTTGGGCCTATGTAATAAATAAGCGGATATCCAATGTGGTTCTAATTTTCATCGCAGTTAGTTTCCTGTCCCTTGCTGACCTGGTGATGCCATGTGGTGATATGTGCAGTTCAGAATGTATATGATAGTAGGGGAGAGCGGGGCTAAAAGTTCCCGGGGTAAGTTGTTCCAAATGAAATAGCTCCATGAAAAAAAGAGATAAATACATCTACTTAATATGTCTTGAATTGGAACAGCATAGCGCATTGATGGCAGCCATCTTAATAAGGCCAGTGGCAACCGGTACATCGGAAAGGACATTCATGTGTCGCTGATCCATATATATTTTTATCTTTGTTGTTATTGGTTTATTTCATAAATGTTAATTAAACAAAGTTGTGATGATTTTATGAAAATGATAGTTTAGAATATAGCCTAGTCTGCTGCGACCCGTACTCTCACGTTCTGGCGAAGAGTGGGTTCAGTGTCAAGATTGTAAGAACTGGGCCCACATTTTGCCCGAATTTGTAACAGTGAAACAGCAATATATAAAATCACTTTCCGTTTCCAATGATGCAATTACTCCTTCTTCAGTAACACATTACTGTTACAAATCTCGCGTGTTCACTATTGCATTATCACTAAACGCACTCGTTACAGAAGCCCCACCATATGAAGCGAATATCGTTTTTCTAATCACAATATAGTCATAATCTGCTCGCATCGGCGTTGCGTGATTATGTTAATTATTTTTTTGAGTTATCACAAAAACTATCTTCCTTGTATCGCGTTATATCGTGAACACGAGTGAGTTTAAAAACGTCTGAACGGCTGAATGCATCGCTAAGTTGTACATATATTACATGAATGTCCGAAAACTATGCAATGTCTGAAAAACTATGCAATGTGTGAAAAACTATGCAATGTCTGAAAAACTATGCTATGTCTGATAAACTATGCAATGTCTGATAAACTATGTAATGTCTGAAAACCTATGCAATATGGACAGTCAAAAGTTTTACTTAGCTAAGATCCGCGACAAGCAAAACAATAACAAAAAATTAATAATGTGTGTTTTTCCGTTGGGTTTAGTGGATTTATTTAGAACTTAAACCAAAAACTTACCGAAAATCGGCCATCAACTCTCCACCCACCAACCACTATACACAACACCAAACACAAATTATCACTTTTCCATCTTGTAAACGACACGCGTTTCGCCCCAACACGAGGCATCTTCAGGTATAGTAGACTCTACGGAAGACAACCGAAGGATCTTAGCTAAGTAAAAGTTTTGACTGTCCATATAGTGATGGATTTCCGCAAAGTAACGCCTGACTCCATTAATAACCTATGCAATGTCTGAAAAGCTGTAGAATTTCTGGAAAATTATACAATGTCTATATGTATTTGTTGCGAATGGTATTTGTTACCGATAACCATTTGTAACCCTCTTAATGCCATTGTTTATTATTCATATATACTTAGAAATGCCAAAAGAAACTTTTTGTTTTTGATGTCATTTACCCATGTCACAAATACTTGGCCTCCTTGTGATGCCCATTTCCAGGATAACGGCAATATATCCTCTCATTTTTGGGATGGTTAATGACTTCTAAGATTTTGCACGAGATTGAGGTTTCCAATTTGGATGATCGTGCAAAAACTGCGCGGCGCTATCGCGCTCGTGGTAAATTTAGTTAGAGCGTGATAACGTCCGCAACTAATCTATCAAAATTAAAATTTAGGTTCGTTGTTTTTGTTGTTGTGGTTGTACACATTATTCCTATAATAAGATATTGAAGGCCCTTGATATATATTTTTATGGCATAGGAAGGCAAACGAGCAGGCGTGCCACCGAATGGAAAGCAATGAACGCCGCCCGTAAACATCCGCGTGCCATAGGCAGTGCAGTAGCGTTGCCTGCCTTTAAGGAAAGTGTTATTATGGGACTCCGGAACTCAACCGCTCACCGGACAAAGCGCGGTAGCGAAGCTAAATCGGCACTCACACGCCGGTTTTCTGCGGGAGTGTGGTACTTCCCCGGCAAGCGAGCCGGCCCATTCGTGCTACAGACAAATAATATGCCATATTTTACAAAGTATTCATAAAATGTATAAAATCTTTAATTTTATTTATTTCATTCGCAACGAGGTTTTATCAGTTAGATTTATTTAAACTAACTATGAAGCAAATATACTTACTTATACTGCGGCCATAAAGACTATTGTAACGACTCTAAATATATAATGATTTACTATACGCCATAAATATAAAATTCAGGTTTTCCACAGAGCAATTATTCATTTTATTACCACATAACCTTTTAATCTTTTTACTGATTAAATCAACTAGTTCTTTTCATTACTTTGATGGCAATTACTTATAACTTTTTTCCAGCCAGTATCAAGTAAAATACGATAATATTAATCATTTGAAATGTAACTCAGTCAGCTTATTACATTACGTCTTGATAAAATGGTGGCTATTCTACCAAAACCTTCTATGGACTTTTTCAGTCAACTTAAAATATCACGATACACGACTATATTTCATATCACTTCACATACACACCTTAAACAAACTATATCGTATAATATATCCACCATAATTAAACAATATAACTGTTAGTAATGTAAGATCATAAAAATTAAATAAAAACACAACGTCACTGATGTAAGTTGGCGGGAAAAGTCAAATCAATTAGTTGTGTTCGAGAAACCAGTCGACGTTTAGTTTTAACTCTAGCATGATATAGCGGAATTTCTTTATTAGGTAATTTCGATTGATTTATACAGTTATAGAATTAATTGAATATCTATGTGGCTCAGAAGTCTATATCTGACTTGTTTTGAAGGTTTTCATTTGTAATACAATTCAAAAGAAAAATGTATTAATATGAAACATTTATTTGTATATAACTTGAGCCATCGCCCATTTCCTCTCTGCGGTCTATATAAGTATATAATTTAAACAGAAGATAAAAGAAAATTCAAAAAATAAAACCGATCACAAGAAAGATAGGGATATATTTAGTTACTGCAAAATCTTACCTATATAAATCAAAAAATAAAAGTATATAACGATTTCCCAAGATCACCTCTGGCAAGATATACAGAAATAAAAAAGGAAAATTAAAAAAATGTATAAAATTACTTAGTAAGAACCAAATCGACATGTTTTTTACAGGGCAGTAATATCACTTGCTGGCACTTATATTATGTTATTATATAATGTGTATATATGTATAAATACGTATATTTCATGCGTATATATGTGTGTATAAATATACATTTACAATATATAATACAAACACCAATAAGACATAAAATTGTAACAACATATATGACCAATAAAATCTTCAAAATTCCCATTTCATTAAAATTTATAGAACAAGGACTCTAAAATTAATGATTCCTGTGGTTATTTATAGTTTAAAAAGAGAAATTTAACAAAAAGTTTCCAATGTGGACAGTCAGAACTTTTACTCAGCTAAGATCCGCGACAAGCAAACAAGAACAGAAAACGAATAATGTGTGTTTTCTACTGGAAGAAGTGGATTTACGGGAAACTTAAACTAAATCTTTGCGAAAAAACGGTCTTCAGCAACTCTTCACTTCCCAGCCACTGTCAACAACTAATCTCTATTAATCCTATCCTACTATAATATTATAAATGCAAAAGTTTGTGAGTATGGATGTATGTTTGTTACTCTTTCACGAAAAAGCTACTGGACGGATTTGGATGAAACTTTACAGTAATATAGGTTATACATGGGTACAACATATAGGATACAATTTGTAATGATTTTATGTAATTTTGGTCGTAATATAACGACATATGTCAATTAAGTCGGAAAAAAATCTGGCCTCTGAGAGCTATCTTGGCGTACGCTGCCTAAACCATTGGAGTTACACAAAGATGATGTACCGTAGGATTGTTTGTCATGAATAGTTGTAAATAAAAGTCCGCGACAGCATATATTTACCTTTTATGTGGAAGACACTATGACCAAAATTAAGTAAAAAAAAAATATAGTTATTTAAAATGATCTGTCACGAAACTTAATATGGCAGACCAAATTCCACGCGAGCGAAGCCGCGGGCAAAAGCTAGTTAATAATAATAAAAAAAAATAATATATAATCATTTGTGTTACTGCAAAAGGAAAGAAAAGTATCTTTCCGATTATTAATGGAGTCAGGCGTTACTTTGCGGAAATCGATCACTATATGGACAGTCAAAAGTTCTACTTAGCTAAGATCCGCGACAAGCAAAACAATAACAGAAAATTAATAATGTGTGTTTTTCTGTTGGGTTAAGTGGATTTATTTGGAACTTAAACCAAAAACTTACCGAAAGTCGGCCATCAATTCTCCACCCACCAACCACCAACAGAAAAGTGAAGAATGAAGACTTTTCGGTTGTCTTCCGTAGAGTCTACTATACCTGAAGATGCCTCGTGTTGGGGCGAAACACGTGTCGTTTACAAGATGGAAAAGTGATAATGTGTGTTTGGTGTTGTGTATAGTGGTTGGTGGGTGGAGAATTGATGGCCGACTTTCGGTAAGTTTTTGGTTTAAGTTCCAAATAAATCCACTTAACCCAACAGAAAAACACACATTATTAATTTTCTGTTATTGTTTTGCTTGTCGCGGATCTTAGCTAAGTAGAACTTTTGACTGTCCATATAAGTATCTTTCCATCTCTCTATCAGTCTGTCAATAATTTAATTATTGTTGGTGCTGAAGAAAAAGATCCCATCAGTTTTTGGTTACCATTGTATAAGGTTTATCATAAATCAATCTCATAGATTTGCATAAAGGTATACACATACATAGTGAGCTCGACCAATGTATTATTAATGGCAATTTTCCAATACGTCGATCCCATAATATAAACTTTCACTTGCTTTCATTTCCAGAATTATGCACCAATGGGTGCCACAATCGTAAGAAAGCTATCTTTTACTGAGATATTACGTGAGTTATTAACATACAACATTTCTTGTACGAATGTACGGTAAACTCCCGTTTATCCGAAACGATCAGGATGGCTGCCGGTTTGGATAACGTATGTAACGTCTCTCTGAGTCCTAAGTCCCCCTGTTGGGGCATAGGGCAGACACGACGTTTCTCCATCTCGACCTGTCGGAGGCCGTACACCTCACTTCACTCCAGGATAGGCCCATCTTCTGCACTTCGGCCGTCACAGTACACCGTCAAGTTTTTTTTGGGCGCCCACATTTTCTTTTCCCCTCCCGGATTCCATTCGAGGGCTTGCTTGGGGATATGACTGGCGTGGCGCCAGAGAGTATGCCCTATCCATCTCCGTTTTTGTCAACGTATCTGTACATCTATTGGGTCCTCTTTGCTGATTCTCCACAGCTCCTCGTTGTAGACCATGTTATCCGGCCAATATACTTTTAAAATTCAGCGTAGGCAGCGGTTGACGAATACCTGGAGTTTGCGTACTAGGTCTTTCGTACTTTTTCATGTCTCACACCCGTACAGCAGAATTGACTTTACGTAAGTGTTGAATATTTCGAGTTTCACTCTGTTAGAGAGGTGTTTCGAGTGCCACACAGGGCGGAGACATACAAAAGCTCCTTTAGCCTTGGCGATCCGGAATGTATCATCTAATTCTGTTCCTCCAGTTGTTGACACAATACTCCCAAGGTCGTACGTAACGTATTACGTACATATTTTTAAAGTTATGGAAAAATTTCTTTCAGATAAACTGGATTTCGGATAAGCGGGAGTTTACTGTACTATCAAAATAGTCTGGACAAAAAGTTAATAATTGACTATACATATTTGACGGACGACCGGTTGGCTCAGTGGCGCGGCCCTCCGCCCACGGAGTCAATGGTCGCGGGTTCGATTCCCGCATCGGAATAAATATTTATATGGATTTTAAATGTTTATTCCGAGTCTGGTAACCCCCCCTATCCCCATTTCCTTTCCTGCCCCTTCCTTTCTTCTCTATCCTTTCCCTTCCTCTCCGCCAATCCACGGTCTGCCGTGCCAATGGATGCGTGGCTAGGGGCGAGCCTATAGTCGTAAGCGTGCCGATCGTCCCGGGGTCGGGCTCCCCCGGGGACTATGGTGCTTTACCTCAGCATGCAGGGCTCTGCTGGGGCTGACCTCCATCCTCCCTTGCGGCTCGTGGGATTCACTAAAGACAAATTTAATATACCTAATTTGTCGAAAATGACGGCGACGTGGTTCGCCACCCGTCACGTCCTGATTCTCACGAGGGCGAAAAGCGACCAATGACGAGCCGTTTCGCTGCGATGAATGGCAGCGGATGGAGCTCTGTGGTCTCTGCCAACCCCTGCGGGGGATAGGCGTGAATATATATATATATATATATATATATATATATATATATATATATATATATATATATATATATCTATACATATTTGATGCATAGACTTTAGAACTCCTTTAGAACAAGATGTGATTGTTCTTTATCCTGTATATCTATGTGTTAATTTTCAATCTTTTCATCGAATCATCATCTGGCAAATCCATCTCTTCTCTATAGCGGTTCTAACATGTTTAACTATCTACAGGTATGACGATTATATCAAGCATATATGTCGGTTGTCAAAATACATTACGTTTATTTTTGTATGAATAATGCATTATCTTTGTTTTCAGATACACGTAATGAAGAGTTTCTGTATCATGGGGAACTGGACTCTATTGTGTTGGTGATGAAGTGAGTGATGGTGATGTAATAAACCGTGCGACACGACCGTGCGTGATCTGTGAATATGGTGGGCTTGAGGAGAGTGTTGGTGCTAGTGGTGATTAGTTTAATGGGGAGAGTTTTAGGTGAGTTTTGTCATAGTGTTGAAAAAAGGAGTAAAAACAGATAAGACACTTGATTAAGAATTAAGGAATAGGAAAACACAATGGGTAATGCTTTATTAAAACTGCACATTTTTTTATAAAAACATTAAAAAAAATTTGATCATAAACTGACGTAGCATAGTTTCAACATTTTATTATCATAGTCGTATATATTTAAGCTCTGGTGACAAGGTGACAAATTGAAATCCTTTCCCTTGTCATATTGCATTCCTACGAAGACAATTTGCCGCATTGACTCGGGGCTTGTAAAAACAAAATCACAGGCAATCATGAGGACTGGTGACAGATGTGAAAACTTAAAACTGTATTTTGAAATTTCAAACTAATTGTAATATTAAATGTTGCTGTTACTACAGCATGTTGCTGACACAAAACTTTATCCACCTATGAAGTGTACTTCCCCTCCTCCCCTCCAATAATGACACTTTCCTTAAAAGCCGCAACGTTTCCGCACTGCCTATGACACTGCGGATGGTTATGGGCGGAGTTGATTGCTTTCCATCAGGTGACACGCCTGCTCGTTTGCCTTCCTGTCTACCTATTCGAAGCGATTTCATCCAGTCAATCAATATACATCATACCCTAGTCGTGGATATCAGACGAAATAATCACTGAGCCGTCCTAGCATCAACAAATAACTACCCGTGTTACCACGACAGTGGTACACTCGTGTGAGTTTATCACACGACCCACTTTACCGACATGTAGAGCGCGACATTAGATCTCAATCTGCTGTACCTAATGGCCGACACGGAGCAAGCAGCCGAATGACTCCGCGAGCGGCGTTGAGAGGTTCATTACGCCAATAATGTCACTCTTGAATGAGTGCGTGTACTTTTTTTTTAGAGGATAGGAGGGCAAAGATTTATAGTGATAGAGCCATGCTGCAGACGAATATTTTATCAAGAATGGCATATTATTTGTCTGCGGCATGAATGGACCGGTTCGCCCGTGAAAGTACTGCACTCCCGCAGAAAACTGGCGTCTGTGTAGTAACTACCGCGCTTGTCGTCTGGTGACCGCTTGAGTTTCGAAGGCCCAACCCCCTCCATCCTCGACCCCATAATGACACTTCCCTCAAAGGCCGGCAACGTTACTGCACTGCCAATGGCACTGCGGATGTTTGTGGCCGGTGAAGATTGCTTTCTATCAGGTGACACGCCTGCTCGTTTCTCTTCTTGCAGACTAGAAGTTCTTATGAGTCTGTTGATTATCAGAGCTAGCTGCTTTCGGAATATTGATAGCATAGTGTAACAGAAGACAATATTTGTCCAACATATAATGTTGATTTCCTTTTAGATGTAAAACATTTTATCATGAGGTATGGGAGTGAAATCGTAGAAAAAGACGTCGTGTCGATTCAGGCTACGCTACCTTCCACTCGACTCTATAAAGGGTCACTTACACTTGGCCGAGCCGTCGTCATCTACCAAGCGTTCTATGACGCTTCTCTTGTTTTGTTTATCAACAGTCTGCGGCAGGCGGCTGGACATAGGCCTTCCCCAAGCCTGCCTATTCCATAAAAAATGTTCTTTCGGCAACGCGATCCTCTTCCGCACTGTCCAGGTTTCGAGGCATAGAAGTCTATAATCTTTTGTCTTACCGATTATGATGGCTTCGACCACAAGCTCTAGTGCTCGGACTTATACTTTTACTATATGTTTTTATTTCACAAATGTAGTTCATGTGGACAGTCAAAAGTTTTACTTATCTAAGATCCGCGACAAGCAAATAACAATAGAAAATTAATAGTGTACTTACCTGCTGGACGAAGTGGATTTATTTGGAACCTAAACCAAAAACTTACCGAAAAACGGCCAGCAACTCTCCACCCACCGACCGCTATACACAACACCAAATATTTAACCACCAAATAACTACCACTTTTCCACCTTGCAAACGACACGTGTTTCGCCTCAACACGAGGCATCTTCAGGTATAGTAGACTCTACGGAAGACAACCGAAAACCGGATCTTAGTTAAGTGAAACTTTTGACTGTCCACATAGTGATAGATTTCCGCAAAGTAACGCCTGACTCCATAAATCATATGTAGTTCACGTGAACAGTAAATCCGTCCAGTTAGTAATTTAAATGTGAATGCTGCTACGCGAGCCATCTTTGACGTATTCTAGGAATCTGGCGGCGTGATACGGTTTTTCCGAAACAACAGAGTCGACCCACATACGCGCGTGGCTCATGTCCATAATACTGTTATATTAAAATCACCGTCAACCGCGCGCAGAGAGCTTTAATTAAAAGTGTTTATTTATTTAAAACTTGAACAGCATTTATAAAAAAAGTATTTATAATGATTTCGACAACCAATTGGCGAAGGGGCGGGACCCCTCGCCCACGGTGTCAGTGGTCGCGGGTACGATCCCCGAATGGGAATAAATATATGTATGGCCTACATATATTAATTCCGAGTCTTTATTAGTGGTAGAGCCACGCTGCAGACGAATACTTTGTCAAGAATGGTGTGTTATTTGTCTGTACCGTATGAATGGACCGGCTCGCCCGGGGAAGTACCACACTCCCGCAGAAAACCGGCATCTGAATGGTATTTTAGATATCATGCTTCGTCCGGCGAGCGGGTGAGTCCCATAATGACACTTTCCCTAAAGGCCGGCAACGCTTCTGCACAGCCTATGCCACTGCGGATGTTTGTGGTGGCGGATTTCTTTCCATCAGGTGACATGCCTGCTCGTTTGCCTTCCTATCCCATAAAAAAAATACATATATGTATCAAACAAGTTTCCACTTGACGTACTAATTATTTTCTCTATTTTTTCATATTATTTTTATTATAATTTTGTAGTGATGTACAAAGACATAGGTTTTACGTGACTGTGTCCAAATAACCTGCAAGGACTGGTAGAGCTGTCACGATTGCGACTGTTTCGTAATACACAACTGTATCAATAATCAATATCAGCCCGCGGCAGTCCATTGCTGGACATAGGCCACACCCAAGGCGCGCCACCTAGCCCGATCTTCGGCTACACGCATCCAGTCTCACACTGTATAATTTAGGCAAATTACAACTGTATTATTTAGGCAAATTCATAAAACAATTAACATACAAAATGTTGGACGGATATACTAAATTTTTATTAACTAACTCTCTCTACAAATTTTCTGTTTAAATTTAATTTAAATATTTAACTTCTTCGACATTAATTTGCATACAAAAGGTTTTGTTTACTGCGTTATCTGCGTTCTAAAGAAATTAATAATTTTATTAATATTAACTATGTTCTCGAAAGTATACGTAAAAAAGAAACAACTTTATTCAAATGGTACAGCCACGCTGCAGACGAATACTTTGTCTGGAATTGCATATTATTTGTCTGTAGCGTGAATGGGCAGGATCGTACGGGGAAGTACCGCACTCCCGCAGAAATCCGACGTCTGAGTGATAGCTTAGCTACTAGTGTGCCTGCCGTAATGTTTACCGCGACACCCGGGATCTTTAGGGGGTTTTTATCTTCAAATAAAAATGTAAGAAAACGATATTTATTTATTCTTTTATCCATTGCACATTTATAAATTTTATTCACACTTTATTAATTTACATATTATATTTTAATATATATAATTTCAATTATTTATGCCAGATGGGTGACACGTCCATCCAAAAGACTCAGTCCATCAAAAAAATCTTTTTTTTTCATTTTCTATTTGAATTTTACGAATGTCAAAAAGTAATACAGTATTAAAGGTGTATTTAATGTATAAGTGATACATTTATGAATGTATCACTACACTACCAAGCTTTGTTCGGTGAGCGGTCGAGTTTCTGAGGCCCAATCCTCCCCTATCCCATAATAACACTTTCCTTGTAGGTCGGCAACGCTTCTTCACTGCCAGTAGCACTGCAGATGTCTATGGGCGGCGTTGATTGCTTTCCATCAGGTGACACGCCTGCTCGTTTGCCTTCCTACCCCATATGGACAGTCAAAAGTTTTACTTAGCTAAGATCCGCGACAAGCAAGACAATAACAGAATATTAATAATGTGTGTTTCTCCGTTGGGTTTAGTGGATTTATTTGGAACTTAAACCAAAAACTTACCGAAAAGATCTTTTCGGTTGTCTTCCGTAGAGTCTACTATACCTGAGGATGCCTCGTGTTGGGGCGAAACACGTGTCGTGTACAAGATGGAAAAGTGATAGTGTGTGTTTGGCCTTGTGTATGGTGGTTGGTGGGTGGAGAGTTGATGGCCGATTTTCGGTAAGTTTTTGGTTTAAGTTCCAAATAAATCCACTAAACCCAACGGAGAAACACACATTATTAATTTTCTGTTATTGTTTTGCTTGTCGCGGATGTTAGCTAAGTAAAACTTTTGACTGTCCATATAGTGATGGATTTCCGCAAAGTAACGCCTGACTCCATTAATATTCCTACCCCATAAAAAAATCATTATTTTATTTTTTATATATATTACAACCAACTGCAGAATTTGCTTATAAATGCACTTTTTATAAAATAAACATTTTCATAAACAAATCAAAAAATAAATCTATTCATATCTTAAAGGCTAGGAACGCATCTGTGATTACTCTGGTGTTGTACATATAGGTGGCGTTGTTTGCTTTCGATCAGGCGATACGCTAGCTCGTTTGCCTGCCAATCCCATTAAAATAAAAAAAATAAAGACCTTTATCCGAAATCAGTCAGAAGACAAAAAGAAACGCCACACTTAAATCATTAATAAAAACACGACAATTCTTTGAGTTTCTTATTATTCGCTGTGTAAAGTAAATCACATCTCACGGTCGACTTCGGTCTGCGAACGCTGGGATTGTATCGTTCCTTCAAACTAATCTTTGACACCGCGGTAAAAAGTTCAAAATGTCTTAACACAGTAACATGATTAGCTGATAGGTGTTGTAACAGATACGCATACATATGTATGTGTTAGAGATAATTGCATCTCATAGAGAAATCTATGGGAGTGTCGATTTGTTGGAATATGCAGTGCAGAAAGATCATGGTTTGGGTCGTATATTTCAGTCGCTTCTCCCGAAACTTCTTTTCGCGCACCACCACTCTGTGGAACCGGCTGCCTTCGTCGGCTTTTTTTGGACCGATACGACATTGGCACCTTCGAGAAACAAGTCTACACATACCTAAAATGCCGGCAACGCTTCCGTGACTCCTGCGGTGTAGCGGATGTCTGTGGGCGGCGTTGATTGCTTTCCATCAGGTGACATGCTTGCTCGTTTGCCCTCCTACACTATAAAAAAACGACCTAGATTTCAATCTTTGGTCCTAGATAGTTTTGATCCATTTAATTACATCTTTTCTTCTTCTCTCTGTGTCATCTCATGTCATGCCTGTCATGCGAATTATCTTTTCGACCTAAAACCAGTCTCTTATATTTTTAGTCCGTTAAATTCTTCTATCGCGGCCTCGTCTACCTTCAATTCTGTCCTCAATAATTATTTTTAATAAATTGTATTTCTCGTTTCTGCTTGCTACTGCTGTTTTGCTTTTTTAATGATTAGTTGAATTACTAGTTATTATTTGATTAAGTACGGCAATATAATATACATATATATACAGGATGTCCGGTGTTAGAATTAGGTTTTCAAACATAATTAAAAAAAATTACAAAAGGTATATGTGGACAGTCAAAAGTTTTACTTAGCTAAGATCCGCGACAAGCAAAACAATAACAGAAAATTAATAATGTGTGTTTTGGAACTTAAACCAAAAACTTACCGAAAATCGGAGGTTTGTTTCATAGACTTTACTCTAGAGGCCCCCCAGTAGAATATTTTGATTCTCAGAATGTACCCGAAATAGCGGACAACATTTACGTGAAATAATTAAAAAAAAAATTAAAACCAGTAATTCTCTTCTACGTAAAAGTTATTGAATTTTATTAATATAGCATTTTATTATCAAGCTAATTCTGTTATTGAACATCCTGTGTGTACTGTTTGAGAAGACTGATATGATGAATGATACATATGAGCCCAATAAACCTGCTTCATCTAAGAGTGCCTCTCCGACTTGCGAAGGTTGGCAGCCAATTGAGCACATCTTTCCTCCTTCGCGAGGTGCAGCAGTTCTGAAGCACTCGCTATCCCGGTCCGCTCCCTGATATTACGTAGCCAAGACTTTCATTTTCGACCAACTTGTCTTTTGTCCGCGATTTCTCCCATCATGATCGGTTGCCGAAACGTGGACGCTGACAACCCGTCTGCTTCATAAGCTCAGAGTTGCTCGGAGAGCTATGCTCGGAGTTTCTCTGATAGATATGATTCGGAATGAACAAATCCGCCAAAGAACTAAAGTCACCGACATAGCCTTTCAAATTAGCAAACTAAAGTGGCAATGGGCTGAGCACGTTTGTCGGAGATCCGACAATCGTTGGAGCAAACGAGAGCTGGAGTGGAGACCGTGTCTCGGTAAATGTAGTGGGACGCCCCCGGCTAGATGGTGCGACGATTTGCGCAGGGCGGCTGGTAGAAACTGGATGCGTGTAGCCGAAGATCAGGCTAGATGGCGCTCCATGGGGGAGGCCTATGTCCAGCAGTGGACTACCGCAGGCTGTTGATGATGATGATGATCAGTTGCAGCAATTTGTACCTGTAATGTCTCAACATATGAGCTTAATAAACCAATAAGATTTATTGGGCTTAAATGTATTATTATATTTTCTATCAATAAAATAAATAAAAATAAAAAAATAAATATCCCAGTAAACAATACCCATCTAGTAGCAATGTGCAGTATTTCAGGCTATCAATCAACGCGATGGGACCTCGCAACCACAATCTTCCTGTCTGTCGACAAGGTATAGCCAACGAAGCGAATGCTTAGGTCAATGGCATCGGTATGAAGCCACAGAGCAATGTGTGAAGCGGTGACACACGCTCTGTGAGAAAGAATAGTTCATACCGATTATCTAGAGAAGGGGAAAAACTGAGACAATTCTTCCATAATGTGTTACGTTCCGCATACCTGTCGCATTTCTTGGGAATTACTAAAGGAAAACGTCACAAGATTTAACAATACAATTGATTTTATTGTAGCGAAATGATTTTCTTACCATCATCAGTGGTAGAGCATGCTGCAGACGAATACTTTGTCAAGAATGGCATATTGTTTGCTGTAGAATGAATGGGCCGGCTCGCCCGGGGAAGTACCACAATTCCGCAGAAAACCGGGGTCTGGTGGCTTAGCTACCGCGCTTCGTCCGGTGAGCTGTTGAGGTCCGGAGACCCATAATGACAGTGTGCTTAAAGGCCGGCAACGTATGTATGTACACAAGACAACATAATTATATGAGTATCAGATCACATAATGTAAAACCCACTTTGTTCTCTATTACAAAGTATCATGCAATGGGTACAATTTATTATAATGGTGCATTACCTGCCTTTAAGAAAGATGCAAATAAATAAGACGTGGAATGGAATGAGAGAGAAGGAAACTAGGAGAGATTGGCCCTCTTATTTCAACGCTATTAAATATAAAATGATACATTACCATACAGATTACAGAGAAAGTAATAATATTATAGTATATTAAAAAAACCTTACCCACATAATGTGATCGGTCAAAATTTGCATTCTCATCACCTATTGTTAAAACAATCTCTATTTTAAATCGAGTAGAATTATACAAATCATGTGATATAATACGCATTTCGCTATGACCGAATTATATAACGAATTATTCAAATCTTTTGAGAACCGGAAATCCACAATCTCTATGACAGCCGTCGACATGTTCGAGACAAAAGTTTACACCGGCTGTGTGATTTCCGTTATGCAATATAAATTTTAACTGTTATCCAGACGTAGCTTGTAATAACTGAAGATCTTGGAAGAGATTAGCGTCTAACTCATCTCGTGGAAATACTTTCGATTCTACCAGTGCTATGAGATTACGCTGATGTGAGGACGGATCACCGTAGATACATTTATTAGTGGTAGAGCCACGCTGCAGACGAATACTTTGTCAAGAATGGCATATTATTTGAGTATGAATGGACCGGCTCGCCCGGGAAAGTACCACACTCCCGCAGAAAACCGGCGTCTGAGTATGGTGAGCGGCCTGAGTTCCGGAGGCCCAACACCCTCCCCCTATCCCTCCCACTCCCATAATGTTACTTTCCTTAAAGGTGACAACGCTTCCGCATTACCTATGGCGCTGCGGATGCCTATTGGGCGACGTTGATTGCTTTCCATCAGATGACATGCCTGCTCGTTTGCCTTCCTATCCCATAAAAAAAATATTTACTTCCTTGGACTATTATCTATTATTATATTGAATTATTATTTGCGACCGATATATTATTGACGACCGATTGGCTCAGTGGCGGGGCCCTCCGCCCGCGGAGTCAATGGTCGCGGGTTCGATTCCCGCACCGGAATAAATATTTATATGGATTTATAAATGTTTATTCCGAGTCTCGTAACCCCCCCGCAATTCCTTTCCTGCCCCTTCCTTTCTTCTCTATCCTTTCCCTTCCTCTCCGCCAATCCACGGTCTGCCGTGCCAATGGATGCGTGGCTAGGGGCGAGCCTAGTCTTAAGCGTGCCGATCGTCCCGTGATCGGGCTCCCCCGGGGACTATGGTGCCTTACCCCAGCATGCAGGGCTCTGCTGGGGCTGATCTCCATCCTCCCTTGCGGCTCGTGGGATTCACTAAAGACGAATTTAATATACCTAATTTGTCGAAAATGACGGCGACGTGGTTCGCCACCCGTCACGTCCTGATTCTCACGAGGGCGAAAAGCGACCAATGACGAGCCGTTTCGCTGCGATGAATGGCAGCGGATGGAGCTCGTGGTCTCTGCCAACCCCTGCGGGGGATAGGCGTGAATAAATAAAAAAAAAATATTTATTTCCTTGGACGCTATAAGCCATTAGTCTTGACCTCTCAATAATTTTCTAATATTTCACTCTGTCTTAAGTCTTGTTTCTTTTTCGTAAAGAAGCAAGACTTACAAGTTTGACCGTATTGTTGCTACGTCAAGATGTTAATTTCCTTCTAAGTCTCGTGCTTGGTTGGAGATCAATTCTAGATATGTCATCCTAAACGGATGTAACTTCTGACATTGTTCATTAAATAAAATAAACGTATTAGTTACGTGAATATAAACCCTATACGCATTATCAAAAAATAAATACTTTCAACATGTTATTTCAATATTACATCATGTTATTTAGCGAGTGAAATTTAATGTTAATTATTTTCGATTATCTGCAGAACTGTATACGCGTCTATTAACCGACACGCATTTCATTGATGAGATTTAACATAAGTCACGCCCGCTGTTCGAACTGAAAATTGCAATGGAATTAAAATACTTCAATCTATTTTGAATGGAATAAACAATTGTAACATTAAATGGAGAGTTGCATAACAGATCGTCATTTATTTTCCTCTTCTATTTTTATATAGTGGTTTTAATTCTTTAGTCATATAGTCTTATAGCGGTAGAGCCACGCTGCAGACGAAAACTTTGTCAACAGGCATAATATTTGTCTGTAGCGTGAATGGGACGCTAGACGGGAGCCCGGGGTAGCTTAGCTACCGCGCTTCGTACGGTGAGCGGCCTGAGTTCCGGAGGCCCAACACCCTCCCCTTCCCATTCCCCCTCTTCTTTTAACTCCCCCTCCCTTTCCTGCTCCCACTCCCATAATGTCATTTTCCTTAAAGGTCGGCAACGCTTCCGCACTACCTACGGTGCTGCGGATATCTATGGGCAACGTTGTTAGCTTTCCATCAGGTGACACGCCTGCTCGTTTGCCTTCCTATCCTATAAAAACTAAATATTTATCATAGTTTTTTTTATTAAATGCTAAAACATTACAATTGGTAAGCATTTGAGCTGAATTGGAATGGGCTGAGAGAATGGTGTAACCTACAACGAATTTTTACTTTTGAGGAGACTAAGGGACAAAGCTTTGGTCTCAGGCAGTCACGGGGACTTTAACGCCTCTGGGACCAGAAACCTACTACACGGGCTTATGGTCAAGGAGGCGCCCCCTAGTCTTTGTGCCGCTGTTCCCAGCGGCTTTTGGGGTTCCATCCACCACCAAAGACACCCGCTCCCCAATCTTTTGCGTGAGCTTCTCTCCATTAACAAATTAAAATAAGTTTTAAAAAAATTAATGAACATGAATCATGAGTTTTTATCTTTTTTAAGTTTTTATAAATTGATCTTTTTAAATCGATTGGTACATTGGTATTCTTTGTATTTTGATTTGTAATTCATTGTATTACAAGGTATTCTTATTCAACATAATTTCGTACTATAGATGGTCTTAGGCAGCACTCTATAATCAGACATCGCCCTGAAAAACGTTCGTTGAATTATCGCGGGTCTACTGAGTGCTGTCTATCAATCAATCAATATCAGCCCGCGGCAGTCTACTGCTGGACATAGGCCTCACCCAAAGCGCGCCACCTAGCCCGATCTTCGGCTACACGCATCCAGTCTCTGCCAGCCGCCTTGCACAGATCGTCGCTCCATCTAGCAGGAGGGCGTCCCACACTACGTTTGCCGAGTCGCGGGAGTGTCTATACGAGTGCTGTCTATACTAGATATATATTATAATAACCTGTCGAAGACCTACAGCGTTCAGGCCTTTCCGTTAGCTTAACCGTTAGAAAATTCTAACCACCAACAATGATCACAGTTACATCAAATTACAACTTCCACGTCCCTTTGTGATTGACTGGTAACTATAGACTTCAGGTTGTAAGACTTCGCCGAGCCTCCTTTATATTATATAGTTTTCCTTCGTATTATCTCAAAGACCGTAATGAAATATTTTAACGCATGTCTGTAATCTTGAATAGTCTTCGGGCTATTTATTCCGTTGTGGATACATTAATATATGTTTACCAGACATTATGTGGACAATCAGAATTTCCACTTGGCTAAGTTAATAATGTGTGTTTCCCTGCTGGATGAAGTGAATTTACAGGGAACTTAAAACTAAATCAAGTGAGTCACTTAACGGTTGTCTTCCGTAGAGTCTACTATACCTGATGATGCCGTGTTGAGGCGAAACACGTGTCGTTTGCAAGGTGGAACATTGGTTTGGTGTTGTGTATAGTGGTTGGTAGATGGAGAGTTGCTGACGGCCGTTTTTCGGTAAGATTTAGTTTAAGTTCCCTGTAAATGTACTTCATCCAGCAGGAAAACACACAATTAATTTTCTATTGTTGTTTGCTTGTAGCGGATCCGCGACAAGCAAAACAATAACAGAAAATTAATAATGTGTGTCTTTCCGTTGGGTTTAGTGGATTTATTTGGAACTTAAACCAAAAACTTACCGAAAATCGGCCATCAACTCTCCACCCACCAACCACTATACACAACGCCAAAAAGTGATAGTGTGTTTTTGGCGTTGTGTATAGTGGTTTGTCTTAGCTAAGTAAAACTTTTGACTGTCCATATAGTTTTTTTACTGAAAAAATTAATATTGTTGTTCTGACTCTGATGTAAGCAGACAGAATGCGGTGGAAATGAGAGCGTTAAGAAGATGTGTGGGGTAATTTTGAAAGATAGAATAAGAAATAATAGAAATAAGAGAGCGATGTGGAAAAAAGGTGCGAGCAAGGGAAAATTCAACATAGTGAAACTTTTCCAAGTGAAGTTAATTTATTAATGTATCACTTTACATTTAATATTCAATATTAATTTCTTATGCCAGGAAAGGTGATATGTCCCTTGATAGACGTCGGAAGATCAAATCTTGTTTTTTACATAAAACAATTTATTTCTTTCTATTTTGAATTTTAACCCTTATCGGTCGCTAGCTTTTTATACGTGATTCTCGCTAGGTTGTAGCCACAGATACAGTTTTCATTGACTTTATTCATTTTTGGGCTCAATATATTAAAAAATAATTGGAAAAGCCAATGATATATAACTGGAGATGTCAACTGCTCTGTTACGGATATTTAACTAACAAGACAATTGTGCCTGCATTTCACACAGAGCGAGTTTCAACATGTCTCGTATTGTCACCTCCCACGTGACTTACGACCACAGCGACAAAGTACTGTTGTCACGTGAGAGGTGACTTACGACTAATAAGGGTTAAAATTACGAATGTAAAAAAAGTAAAAAGATTTTTATTATATTTAATTAAAAAGTTTTTATACTAATTTATTAAACTTTTTAATAAAATATTATATAATTAAACGTTTTTACTTTTTTGACATTCGTAATTTAAAAATTTAAAATAGAAAAAAATAAATTTAAAACAATAAGATTCGTCCGACTGACGTCTCTCGAATAATATATCGCTTTTCCTTGCACAAGTAAATAACATTGAAAAGTGTGAATGAAGTATGTACATTGGTTAGAAAAATAAATTAATTTCATTTGGATGACTTTCATTGCATAGAAGATATAACACCGTAAAGATCCCGTGTCGCCATTTCAGTACGGCTGGCACGTTATAGTACATACAAATGTGTATTCTTTTATTTCTTCCAGTTATACAACACCGTAAAAACACACATACATATATACATATCGTCACGCCTATTTCCCATAGGGGTAGGCAGAGACCACAGATCTCCATCTGCTACGATCTCTGTACACCTTCGCTGCTTCCTCCACACTCATCCACCTCTTCATCCATCCTTGTTCTCACATTCATCCTAGCGAAACAGTTCTCCGTTAGTCGCGTCTCGCCCTCGTGGGTATCACGACGTGACAGGTGACGAATCACGTCGCCGTCATTTTTAAATAATTAGGTTTTAAAATTTGTCATGGTGAATCCCACGAGCCACAAGAGAGCATGTACGGCAGCTCCAGAAGAGCCCCGTATGCTGAGGTAAGTCACTATAGTACCCGGGAGCCCGATCCCGGGACAGTCGGCACGCTTGCGGCTAAGCTCGCCCCTAGCCACGCATCCATTGGCACGGCAGACCGTGGTTTGGCGGGAGGGATATGATACCTACCGCAACGGAAGACAAGGAGTGATACCCGTATACCAATACCATAACTACCGTACGGGCGGCTAGTCAAAGATACTCCCTGACTTTTACGTAAATCTCACAGTGACTACAGTTATTGTAGGTGTGAAGTTAGTTATTATAGTTTAGCCACATTGAAGGTAGTTTGCGTATAAATTACCCGTCATTACGGAGTAGAACCTGCTACTTCGTATCAGATTACCTTGCACAATGGAAATGGGATGTAGACAACGTATGTATTATAAATCTGGCAGGCCATTCGGTGTAGCCTTCCTGAATGGTAATCACAAATGTAAAACAAATGATTGTACGCACCTTATCTGTCTATCGTTAAATTATAGGATGTCCAGTGGCAGATTTCAAACAAAAATAATAAAAAAAAACTATAATACAATGTACATAAATAAAATTCAAGAACTTTTACGAAAAAGAGAGGTGCAGATTTTATTTTTTAAAAAATATTACGTTTTTTTTTTTTGAGATAGGAAGTCAAATGAGCAGGCGTATCACCGGATGGAATGCAATCAACGTTTGTCAGTGCTATAGACAGCGTAGAAGCTTTGCCGACCTTTAAAGAAAGTTTCATAATAGGGGGAGGAGGGATAGGCCTCCAGAACTCAACCGCTCACCGGACGCAAGCGCGGCAGCCAAGCTACCTTTCAGACCCAAGTTTACTGCGGGAATATGGTACTTCCCCGGGCGAGCCGGCCCATTCATGCTACAGACATAATATGCCATTCTTGACAAAGTATTCGTCTGCAGCGTGGCTGTACCATTTCAAAATCACGCCACGTCGAGCACACTATTGAAATCTAGCTACAATATTCTATACCACTCGCTGATGTAGCGACATTGAGACGCCTTTAACCTCGCGGATGTTATTTTCTTTAAGTGCTGAGATGGTCATCGTTTTGTAGACTTTGTTTTTGAGAAACCCGCTTATAAAAAAGTCGTCTGCTCCAGCGATTGTTGTCTCCGACGAACCGACAAACATGATCAGCTCATCGCCACTTTAGTTTGCTAATTCGAGAGACTATCGAGAGTCGGTGACTTTGGTTCCCTGGTGGATTTCATCATTGCGAATCATATCTACCAGAAAAACTCCGAGCATAGCTCTCTAAGCGACTCTTGAGTTCTTGAAGCAGACGGACTGTCAGCGTCCACGCTTCGGCGCTGTAGGAGACTGATGCGATACTTCTTTTATCATTTCAAGATTTTTTTATGGCATAGGAAGGCAAACGAGCAGGCGTGTCACCTGATGGAAAGCAACCAACGCCGCCCATAGACATCCGCAACGCCATAGGCAGTGCGGAAGCGTTGCCGACCTTAAAGGAAAGTGAAATTATGGGAGTGGGAGTGGGAGTGGGAAGGGAAGGGTGTTGGACCTCCGGAACTCAGACCGCTCACCGTACGTAACGCGGTAGACAAGCTACCACTCAGACGCCGGTTTTCTGCGGGAGTGTGGCACTTCCCCGGGCGAGCCGGCCCATTCGTGCTAGAGACAAATAATATGCCGTTCTTGACAAAGTATTCGTCTGCAACGTAGCTCTACCACTAAAAGAAACAAGAATATTTCAAACTTTGAGAAACAGTCTTTGTCTTACTGTCTTCATGGTAGCATTTGCCTCCAGTCGGCGACTTGCGAAATTCCTAATTGATTGTCGGAGAGCCAATATGAGTAGTACACATAAATATTTCAATTATGGCAATCAAAACTGCGTTTCTCAGCTTTTAAGGTGGATATGCAGCTGCATCCATCTTTCGCCTCATCTATATGCTACGTAATACATCGACGTTTTGTAAAATTATCATTTAGGCGGTAATATATCTAATATTATATAAACGACACACATTTTGTCCTAGAAACATTTTGATTCATTTTAAGAAAAAAAACATTGGTTCGTTTCATAACTCATAAGTTGATGCATATAATACTTTTGACGTGAAAACTTCTATAGCCGCGTTACACGACTCCGAGGAGGGAATAAATCTATGGGTTCGCGTCAGCAACATCCTAATGCTTAAGGTATATATTATTAAAATGTTAAAATTATTTATTTATTAAAAATATTTTTGAATTTTTAAATTTATATTTAAAAATTAATTTATTTTATTATTTATATATTATTATAGAAATAGAAACACTTAATTTATGACACATTTTTTAACAATAACTAATTTTTGCTTAAAACTTTAATAATATTATAATATACAAAAAAAAAACAAAATAAAAAGAAAATAATTTTAATCTAACAAGTGTCATAAAATGATTCTTGCTCAGCATATGCCGGGCGTTCTATTGGAGCACCTGGCGCTGGTTTTCAGCATTTAGTATTAAGACTTCAATTAGATTCGAAGATTGTAATGTGTTGTTGAAAGTAATGGTACGATCGATAATATCCTATGGATCCGAACGTTCGAAACATATGAAGATTGCCATTTATTTCATAAGATTTAAACCATATAATATTATATAGATAAGTTTGTCATATTATGATTTATGTTTTTATAGATTATAAGATTAATAAATTATTTAATTAAATTGAAAGGGGTCTGGGTCCAGGAAAAACCAATAAGGTTTATTGGGCTCATATGTATTATAATATAACATTATACTTTATATCAATTAAATAAATAAAAAATATATAAAAAATATTTACTTATATCATTTATAAAATATTACAATTAGTTCAAAATTTCAAAATACAGTTTTAAGATTTCACTTCTGTCGGCAATCCTCGAGATTGCCTCCGATTTTTTTTTAAAATCCTTACTCTATACTCTATAGTATACGGAGTTACAGAAGCCATCACAGCTTTTTACTGATTGTTGCTCTAATGTACATATAACCACTAGAATATTAATGTTCTTCCGAGACAATTCCTCGCAATAACACAAAGAAAGTTTCATCCCCGCCATTTGGATGAATGGCGATCCAGTACGGTGTGGTATTTCTAAACGTCTTTCTATAGAACTAGACTGCAGATTCAGCTACGACATTGGAACCTTAAAAAAATCAATCGTACACATTTCTTAAAGGTCGGCAATGCTTCTACAATGTCTATGGCACTGCGGATGTCTACGGGCGCCGTTGACTGCTTGCCATAGCTTGCTTCAATCGAAAAAGATTGAACGATTTTACGCGTTTCGATTTGTTCGAGCGTCATCGAGTTTGTTTATAGTCGATTAAGTCACCACCGCAGCGATTTACTGTCGGATGATTTCAATCGAAAGTAATTTGCACAGCCGCTCTGCTCAGTGACGCGTCTCGTACAAAACCAACTCTTCTGTGACACTGTCATTGATTCTTCAGGAGAATTATTTTCTTTTCTCATTTTTGATTCCATTGACATTTGTTGTTACAATTGAGTAATTTTTAGTCTTACAGAACATTTGTAAATAGGATTATTCAATAATTAATTTTCTTTTAATCAAATTATAATATATTATGTGGACAGTCAGAACTTTTACTGAGCTAAGATCCGCGATAAGCAAATTAAAACAGAAAAATAATAATGTACTGGAAGAAGTGGATTTACGGGGAACTCAAACTAAATTCTTTTCGAAAAAACGGCCGTCAGCAACTCTCTACCTCCCAACCACTATTAACAGCAACAAACACGCACTATCACTTTTCCACATTGCACACGTCACGTGTTTCGCCTCAATACGAGGCATCATCAGGTATAGTAGACTCTGCGAAAGACAACCGTTAAGTCTCTTGCCATTACAATGTACGCTGTATATAAACATCACCCCCATCCAAACAGCCTGCGGCAGTCCACTGCTGGTCATAGAGCTCCCTCAAAAAGCGCCACCTAGTCCGATCTTCGGCTTCACGATCCACGATATTTAGTCTCTTAATTCGAAAGACTACGTCGGTGACTTAAGTTCTCTGGCAGATTTGTTCATTCCGAATCATATCTACCAGAGAAACTCCGAGGATAGCTCTCTCCATAGCTCTCTGATTGACACTGAGTTTGTGAAGCAGACGGACTGTCAGCGTCCACGTTTCAGCGCCGGTAGAGAGTATATGACAAAAGTCTTCAACCAATGTCTCCTAGACATTGGTTGAAGACTTTTGTCATGTAGTGTACTTGTGAAATTCGTCACTACATTAATATTCGTATCGACCGATTGGCTCAGTGGCGCGGCCCTCCGCCCGCGGAATCAATGGTTGCGGGTTCGATTCCCGCATCGGAATAAATATTTATATGGATTTATAAATGTTTATTCCGAGTCTGGTTACCCCCCAATCCGCATTTTCCTTTCCTGCCCCTTCTTTTCTTCTCTATCCTTTCCCTTCCTCTCCGCCAATCCAGGGTCTGCCGTGCCAATGGATGCGTGGCTAGGGGCGAGCCTAGTCGCAAGCGTGCTGATCGTCCCAGGATCGGGCTCCCCCGGGTACTATGGTGCCTTACCTCAGCATGCAGGGCTCTGCTGGGGCTGACCTCCATCCTCCCTTGCGGCTCGTGGGATTCACTAAGACGAATTTAATATACCTAATTTGTCGAAAATGACGGCGACGTGGTTCGTCACCCGTCACGTCCTGATTCTCACGAGGGCGAAAAGCGACCAATGACGAGCCGTTTCGCTGCGATGAATGGCAGCGGATGGAGCTCTGTGAATATATAAAAAATAAAAAAAATATTCATATCAGCCGCTGTACAATTGCTCGTGTTGGTAATCCGGACCAATCTATCATCACTGGCGATTTTTTCGCTCCCGCATCTGACAACAGAATGGCAAATACTTTTATAACAGTCCACCAGAGAGACAATCGGCGGTGTTTCGAAACAAAGAATGATTCGGCCCTATTGAGGCATAGGAGTGAATTCATTACTATGAGAGTATCAACAGCATTGTCTTAGAACTGAGAATGCTGGAAGGCATTTATACAGTTTTTGGTATTGCGTTATAATGGACGCATTGTTTAGTTTTATGAACGTTATGGAATCTTTTCCCGCAAAGAACACAGATATAAGACGGTGGTAGTAAGTGGAGATTTGTCACTGACATCCTCAAAAAATGAGGCAATATTAAATTTTGATTTAACGTTATCTTAGAAACTGTTCTGGAGTCTCAACTGTGACAACTGCTTGGGTACTTGAACAAAGTATACTTCTTACCCATAAGTGAAGCTCTGATGATGTACTGATTCATCATTACCATCATCAACAACTCTTGGCAGTCCACTGCGAACATAGGCCTCCTTCATAAAGCGCTACCTATTTCGTAGTAAATTTTTTTAGCGTGCTACATTATTGTGAGAGAGCAGTAACAGGCTATATTGTCTTATATTTTATGTATCTTGGAATAAGCTGTTGTTCTCACGTGAAATAAATAAATAATGTATCAATGATTAAAAATGTTTAAAATAGATATATTTTTTCTTTATATTTTCAGGTTGTAACTTCTATCCTGCTGGGGAGTATCTGAAATTCGTTAGGATTCCTGAAAATTTAAATGTCGGCGACGAGGTGCTACAGGTTGAAGTCCATCCAAGGTGAGCGGTTAAAACCTTTGACGTATCTGTATTATTAGATATTACTATAAACATTTTTTACCGCTTCTCTCATGGGGAGTGCTTCGAGGAATTGTTTGTAATAATTCCAGCCGCCGAATTCCATAACCGCACAACTCGCCGTAAAGGAAAATTTCATCCCCACCATCTGGATGAGTGGCGATCTACTACGGTGCGTTACTCTCGTAACTTCTTTCCACGCATCACCAGTTTGTAGAACCAGCTACTCTCGGCGGTCTTTGCGAACCGATACGACATTGGAACCTTCAAAAAACAAGCCTGAAAAGGCCAAAAGGCCGGCAACGCTTCCGCGATTGCTGCGGTGTCGTGCTGTCTATGGGCGGCGTTGATTGCTTTCCATCAGGCGACACGCTTGCTCGTTTGCCCTCCTATCCCATAAAAAATTTGTTATATTATACTCATATCTAACTATAAAATATTTTAATATAATACAAATGGTAAATGGACAGTCAAAAGTTTTACTTAGCTAAGATCCGCGACAAGCAAAACAATAACAGAAAATTAATAATGTGTGTTTTTCCGTTGGGTTTCGTGGATTTATTTGGAACTTAAACCAAAAACTTACCGAAAATCGGCCATCAATTCTCCACCCACCAACCACTATACACAGTCTTCCGTAGACGCATCATCACTATTCCATCTTGTAAGATGTCCCGTGTTGCGCCGCAACACGAGGCATCCTCTGGTACAGTAGACTCTACGGAAGACAGTCGATAATGTCGTCGTTCTGCGCTGTTCTGTATAGTGGTTGGTGGGTGGAGAGTTGATGGGCGATTTTCGGTAAGTTTTCGGTTTAAGTTCCAAATAAATCCACTAAACCCAACGGAAAAACACACATTATTAATTTTCTGTTATTGTTTTGCTTGTCGCGATCTTAGCGAAATAAAACTTTTGACTGTCCATATAGTGATGGATTTCCGCAAAGTAACGCCTGACTCCATTAATAATAACAAATGGTAAATTATAAAAATATTACAGAAATGAAGAAAAAAAATATACGAAATATAGAAATAATCTTAATAAAAAAAATATAAATAACATAATCATAATTATTCCTCCAGAAATGAAGAGACCCGTGCTCAAAAGTGAGTGAGATATATGGGCTGTTAAAAAAAATTATAATTTTGTGTAATTTTACCTCAAACAGATCTAAATGAAGACATGATTTGCTAGTTAATATAATCTGCCTGTGATAAGTAAACCACAGATAAGTAATAGAAATAGTATGAGCTAGTCTAGATCAAATATCGAAACATAACTTCGTATCGATACGATTCTCGTATTTCAGGATAGTTTTTAAAATGTATCTGTGTCAAAAATTTATCGTGTAACAGCTTATTGCAAGATGTATTGTAGAAAAAAAGTTCTAAATGTCTTACAAAAATGAACTCTAAAATTATAAACATTCGCTTTATTATAAACAATTTTAATAACGTTGAGAAACTTACAGATTATTTTTATTGATGCTATGAAACTACAAAGCATATACAAAAAAGTCAGGGAGTATCTTTGCCTAGCCGCTTATCCGGTATTTATGGTACTGGTACACGGGTACGCGACCCCAGCCTCCTGAGATACTACCGTATCACTCGTTGTCTTCCGTTGAGGTAGTATCATATCCCTGGGATCCTATCTAAATCCATCTTTGGCGATGGAGGATGCGTGGCTAGGGGCGAGCTTAGTCGCAAGCGTGCCGGCCGTCCATCCTCCCTTGCAGCTCGTGGGATTCACCATAACTAATCTTAACATACGTAATTTGTTAAAAAATGACGGCGACGTGGTTCGCCACCCATCACGTCCTGATTCCCATAGGGCGAGAAGCGACGAACGGAGAGCCGTTTCGCTACGAGGAATGTGAGCGGAAGGATGGATAAGAGATGGATGAGTGTGAAGGAGGTAAGGAAGGTGTGCTGGGATCGTAGTGGATGGAGATCTGTGGTCTCTGCCTAACCCTACAGGAAGACAGACGTGACTATATATATGTATGTATATACCAACAACAATATTACGGTTCCGATTTCGGTGACTAGTAATGACGTAAAATTAATATTAATAAATCTAAAAATATATCTCAATTTCTAAGATTTTGATGTTTCCATAAGTTCCTTAATCTCATCTACTTTTGAATCAACACCCTTAATGCAATCTTGTATTTCTTGAAGAGTCTTATCTTTCGTTTCTGGTAAATATTTGTAAAGTAAAACAATACAAACCAGCGTTGAAATGCCGAAGAGAAGAAAAACGCCATGCAATTTGAACGTTCTAAAAATTAAAGGGGCAATTTTAAGCAATGTTGCCATTAATATATGCCCACTCAAACCGATAATGATCAGTGATGAACATCTATATCGTAACGATACAATTTCACAATATACACTAGTGCATATAATAACAGGTCCGCAACTTATAGCTAGAGAGTATATCGACAACAATGCTATTGAAATATATTTGTTTTCTACAATCAGGTCTAAATCGATCATGTACAAATAGAAGGATATAATAAATAAGAAGACGATGGCTGTAGATGAGGATGTCAATAACAATGTACGTCTCTTTAATACTTTAGATAAACCTGCACCCACGTACATACTAAACACTGTTATACCATCCAACAATAACATTCCCGTATACGCAGCAGATTCGCTGTCTGTTATCTTTTTAACAATGTCTATTATGTAGAGGCTGCAAACAATTTTTCCCGAAAAGTGGTACAATCCAAGCATTAACACACTTAAGAATATTGGCTTATAGAATTCTTTGGAGAACGCTATATCTTTCAATCTTTTCAACGTATATCTTTTATCTCTACTTACATCTTTTACGATAGCTCTTTGAGAGCTAATCAGAGAAACCAGTTCCTTCTCTGATTCTTCACCGATCCCTTTCAGCCATCTGTGTGACACTGAACAATCCTCAAAGCGTTGTTTGCTGGCCAACCAATATGGTGACTCTGGCCACGAGAATACTGCAATCACACAGTTGTACACTGAGCAGAACATTCCAAGTGCACCGATTTTCTTCCAATGGACGAAGGTCCCTATTGCGTTTGCAACCCATACACCCCAGAAGAATGAAGCAACTTTCATGGAGAGGAAGACACCGCGGTACTTCGGCGTGGTGTACTCCGCACTGACTAATACAGATACTGATATCTGGCTGGCGACCGGTATACCCTGAATAATTTCGCTGATGAGAATTTGGGTTACGGATACGCTGCAATAGAAAACTAGAAAACCGCATAAAGAACATATAGATACAAGTATATATGTAGGTTTTCTCCCGATATACTCAGCCAGGATGCAGAGGACGATTACCCATACAATTCCACTGTAGACATGAGCTGCAGCTGAAAAGAGATATTGTTATAATGTAGGCTGATACTTCAGGTATATATTTAAATATTTTATTTATTAAGGTCACACACAATGATAAATTAAAGAATAAAAATAACCAATCACTTTGAAAACATAACTAAGTGCACTATCTTTAGGTGCCAAAGCATACAATGGTTTTGTTTTTTTTTTATGGGATAGGAAGGCAAACGAGCAGGCGTCTCACTTGATGCAATCAACTCCGCCCATAAATATCCGCAGTGCAGAAGCGTTGCCGGCCTTTTAAGAAAGGTCATTATGGGTGTGGATGGGGAGGGGGTTTGGGCATCAGGAACTCCACCGTTGACCGGACGAAGCGCGGTAGCTAAGCTACCACTCAGACGCCGGTTTTCTGCGGGAGTGCGGTACATCCCCGGGCGAGCCGGCCCATTCATGCTACAGACAAATAATACGCCATTTTTGACAAAGTATTCGTCTGCGGCGTGGCTCTACCACTTCTAGAATTATGACGTTGGAATGTATATTTTTTGCATGCCATTTAATAATGTCTAAACTGGAGAATGTTTGTTGACTGAAAGCTTATAAACCTAGTTTATTAATGGATTCAGGCGTTACTTTGCGGAAATCCATCACTATATGGACAGTCAAAAATTTTACTTAGCTAAGATCCGCGACAAGCAAAACAATAACAGAAAATTAATAATGTGTGTTTTTCCGTTGGGTTAAGTGGATTTATTTGGAACTTAAACCAAAAACTTACCGAAAATCGGCCATCAACTCTCCACCCACCAACCACTACATACAACACCAAACACACATTATCACTTTTCCATTTTGTTAACGACACGTGTTTCGCCCCAACACGAGGCATCTTCAGGTACAGTAGACTCTACGGTAGACAACCGAAAAGTGACTTTTCGGTTGTCTACCGGAAATACGTGTCGTTTACAAGATGGAAAAGTGAGAATGTGTGTTTGGTGTTGTGTGTAGTGGTTGGTGGGTGGAGAGTTGATGGCCGATTTTCGGTAAGTTTTTGGTTTAAGTTCCAAATAAATCCACTAAACCCAACGGAAAAACACACATTATTAATTTTCTGTTATTGTTTTGCTTGTCGCGGATCTTAGCTAAGTAAAACTTTTGACTGTCCAAACCTAGTTTAGTTCAAAATAAAGATATATAAGTTCCAAACGCATGGTATGTGTCATGTAATGTGCCGTCCAAGCTAAGTAAGATTACTTACCTAACCAAGAGGACATTTCTTCACTGATGATCTCAGACGAGTTTGCGTCTCGTCTCATTTGCGGAATCAGAACCGTAGGCGAGCCCATGCAGAGACCAAACATAAAATATCCAGTCCATATGCCGCTGACTATTACGAAGCTAAAAAATAAACAAATGAATAGACATTTTAGGGAAAACTTCATATAGGATAACTTTAAGTCCTGTCTCATTCTGATAATTCACAGACGAATCCACGAGGCAGTCCACTACTGCTAGATGTAGGCCTTTGTGCCGGGATCGGGCTCCCCCTGGTACTATAGTGCCTTACCTAAGCATGCAGGGCTCTGCTGGGGCTGACCTCCACCCCCCCTTGCAGCTCGTGGGGTTCAATATAACGAATCTTAATCCTAATTCGTTAAAAAATGTCGGCGACGTGGTTCGCCACCCGTCACGTCCTGATTCCCACGAGGGCGAGAAGCGACTGACGGAGAGACGTTTCGTTACGATGAATGTTAAAGGAAGGATGGATGAAAAGATGGATGAGTGTGAAGTAAGCAAGAAAGGTGTGTTGGGATCGTAGCGAATAGGAATCTGTAGTCTCTGCCTAATCCTTCGGGAGATAGGCGTGACGATATGTATGTATGTACCTAGTTCGATTTTAGACACCAGTCTCTTTCAGTCACCCTGTGCAGATTTTCATATTGCCGAGAGGCGTCCAACAGTTTTTTTATTTTATTTTAATAGATATTAAAATAAAAAAAAAATGCTTAATCATATGAATCGTACATCTTACATACGAGACACAGTCTGCATTTGTAGCAGCCATACATATACATACAAATGGACACGCCCGTCTCCCGTAGGGGTAGGCAGAGACCACAGATCTCCATCTGCTATGATCTCGGCATACTGTCCTTGCTTCCTCCACACACATCACTCTCCTCATGTAAGCCCACCGGTTAAGGGTACTCTTGACCTTAGTGTCTCTGAGTTGCTTGAACCGACGGGGCGTCAGTATCCACTCGTCCACACTATAACAATGCAGGCAGGATGACTGGTTCATGACAGTCTTTTTCAGAGGACGAAAGTCAAGCCCAAAAACGCAAATTATTCGCACTCACCTGTCTTAAAAATGGCTTCCAAGGATCCATTGTTTCATTTCTGTATTAATTTTTTATGTATTTATTTTGTTGTTATTTATCAGTAACTATATAACATATTTCCCTGTTCCGATCAAAGCAAAAAATGACGAGGTTTGATTAAAACTACTCTCGCTTTTATCTCTATATATATATTTCCTCTATATCGTATTTTTTCTTATACCATGTTTTAAGAGCAAACGAGATTCTTCTTCCCGTTAAATTTAATACTGAATTGTCTGAAATTTAGTAACTACAAGTAGCATTATTAAATGTATAATCTGGCCCTGTATCTTTTATAGAGTACACCTTGTACCGAATGCAAGAAAACACACTGATAACGAAATAAAATGATAAAATAGACTCAAAACATAGAGATGTGAAAATATGCTTTATTTTTTACAAACAAAACTTTTGAAACATTTTGTGGAAAAAATGTATAACACATTTGTAGTATATAATACACAACAAACTATTTCAAAAGTATTATATTCTCTTTAAATACTAGACTATATACATTATAAAAAAAATTATATATATATATATATATAATTTTTTTTAATAAATAAATTATGTAAAAATAATTTTAATATCTTAATATAAATATGTATCTTAAGCATTAGCATGTTGCTGACGCAAACTCACAATTTTTATCCCTACCCACAGTGATATAACGCAGCTATAGAAGTTTTTACTTCAAAAATAATACTATATCGATATCGACTTTTTGTTTAGCTTCTATTCAGTTATATTAATCGCCTCCGTGTTATTTGACTACCTTAAGGTAAATTAGCAAGATAACAACGACCTTAAACGTTATTTCGAAATTTAATATTTGAGTTATCCTAATGTATGGTGGGCTGATATATGTCATTGGTCCCATGTAGTTTCTGTTGCGTGCGTCTCTCTGCGTTGACCTCGTGTCGACTACCTTCCTAAAATTATTCAGGATTGCAATGGCGGCATCGACCAATAATGCTTGTGAAAATGTCCGCTTGAGTATACATTCGCATTCTATTTTCTCATTTCTTACTTTTACATAACGAAGCATCTTGTTATTAGACTATCTTTCTCCTTCTAAGAGCGCCTCTCCGACTTGCGAAGGTTGGCAGCCAATTCAGCACAACCCTCCTCCTCCTTCGCGAGGTGCAGCAGTTCTGGAGCACTCGCTATCCCGGTCCACTCCCTGATATCACGTAGCTAAAACTTTCTATTTCAACCAACTTGTTTTTCGCTCGATTTTTCCCATCATGATCAGTTGCGGGAACTTCTACCTGTCATGTCGCATAATATGACCCAGGTAAGCAACTTTTCTACCTTGGACGGTCCGCAAAACAAGACTATTATTATGAAGCAATATTTACGTAGAAACTCCAATACCTTCGAGAAGCGTGGTGAGTTTAATTCTACACCTCAAAAACGGGATTTCCTTGAAACTAGCAATGGATATATAAGGGCTACATAAATATACATAATACTGCTTTGAAACTCAAAGTGAAAGAAAAAGTAAGAAATTGTTGCAGAAGTATTCTCATGTTTCTTACTATATTTTATTATGTGATGACCCTATGTACTTCGTTTCACTTACAAATTATGTTCTCCTGGTAAGATAGTGCTTAGGTATCCAATACTTTTCAAAATCGCACAAAAGAAACGACAGTTTTGTATAACAACACGTCCGTTGCACGATAAAACCGTCACGAACGCCATCTATTGAAACTAAAAGGAAAAAGTATGCTGTTCTTTTTATGTTTTCCTTATATTTTTTTATTCGTAACCTTCCTTGTATTAGAGCGAACATTTTTGAGTTCTAGCAAGACTAACAAAATAGGCCTAAATTAAATGGGTTTGATCCAAAATCGTCGCCGCGTCTAGCAGGGAGGCGTCCCACACTACGTTTGCCGAAACGTGGTCTCCACTCCAGCATTCGTCTACTCCAGGGGGTCTCGGATCTCCGACAAATGTACAAATTGTCACTTCAATTTGCTAATTTAGAAGACTATGTCAGATTTGAATGATGATGATTTGAAAGTGTATAGAGATTTGATTTCATAACATAAAAGAAACCGTGTGCTCTAAACCTTGAGTGAAGCAATCATCTGATAAAACGAGATAAGAAAGATATATTTCCTTTTTTCTGTAATTTACTAACAATGGATTCCACTACATACTTCGTGAAGCCCTTATACACGCATAGTATTTTAGTTTTATCTACCGTTTTTGGTAGAAATTTGTAACATGGGACCAGAAAAATTAAAGTCACGACACCAATAGATATGAATCCGTTAGTTTTCGCTAATGCGGGAAAGCCCGTATATATAGAAATTTAACTGAAATTTTTCCAACAGTACTTCGACGATAAAGATATAAATAAGAGAAAAACTTGAACCAATTGTTACCTTTGTTGGCAACACTAGTTACAAACACTCTAATATTACATTCTCAGCTTTATTTGAAGTTAAAGATATAAGATTTTAGTCTTAAATAAAACTTAACTTAATCATAATCTAAATAACTTAATTAAAAACTTATTTGCAAGGCTCTAGAATGCATACACTTCAAAAAAAATCGGAGGCAGTCATTAGCTCTGCCGACAGAAGTGAAAACTTAAAACTATTTTGAAATTACAAACTAATTGTAATAATAAATACTGCTATTACTACAGCGTGTTGCTGACGCGACTTACAAAACTTTATTCATCCATTAAGCATCCAAAGCCTTCACATACAATCGGGTATATACGATGTGTTGGCGTGATGCGTGTACGTAGGCAGCTGCGCGCGCATTAACTGTGTTTAAAGTATGTCTATAGCTATACTCATAAATTAAGCATTGGCATATCGCTGACGCGAACCCATAGATTTTTTCTCTACCCAGAGTCGTGTAACGCGGTTATAGAAGTTTTCACTTAAAAACAAAAATGTGATATATAATATTGTGGGTTAAATTCAATTATTTCAGAAATCTTAATTTTTTTCGTCACCAGAGACGGAGAGACGTCACAGAGCTTTGGCTTTTTCATTTTGCAGTTTATAGCATTTTCGCTTTTTTGCTTCGATATAACCTTGTATATTACGTGATATAATATAAATTTGGCTCAGTGGCGGGGCCCTCCGCTCACCGAGTCACGCGGGTTCGATTCCCGCATCGTAATAAATATATATATATATGGATTTATAAATATTTATTCCGAGTATGGGAACCCCCCCAATCCGCATTTCCGTTCCTGCCCTTTCCTTTCTTCTCTATCCTTTCCCTTCCTCTCCGCCAATCCACGGTCTAACCTCCATCCTCCTTTGCGGCTCGTGGGATTCACTAAGACAAATTAATATACCTAATTTGTTGAAAAATGACAGCGACGTGGTTCGCCACCGTCACATCCTGATTCTCACGACGGCGAGAAGCGACCATTGGAGAGCCGTTTTGCTGCGATGAATTGTAGCGGATGGAGCTCTGTGGTCTCTGCCAACCCCTGCGGGGATATGCGTGAATATATATATAAACAAAATAATGATAAACACAATTCTATGTTGACATATTCCCACATGCTAGTGCTATAAAAATGAGTCGATAGTTACGAAACTGCATCTCATCGTAAATCGAATCCAGTTGATGCTAAATTATGCAAGTGACGCGCCATTACTGCACGCATAAAATGTCCTCCATTACTGCACTTCTCATCATGTACATCACGACAAATGTAAAATATATTTACAGTTTGTTTCCTTACATATTATAGGTGTGAACGGTTGATATAACTGACACTCTACAGTGTATATATTACATACGTGTATACTCAGAATGTTACTTAACTAAGATCCGCGAAAAGAATTTTACTTTACCAAGATCCGCGTGAATAATTTCACTTAGCCAAGATCCGCGAAAATTAATACATGGATTTAATATGAACACTCAACAGTTTTACTTAGCTAAGATCCGCGACAAGCAAAACAATAACAGAAAATTAATAATGTGTGTTTTTGTGTGACCACTTTTCGGTTGTCTTCCGTAGAGTCTACTATACCTGAAGATGCCTCGTGTTGGGGCGAAACACGTGTCGTTTACAAGATGGAAAAGTGATAATGTGTGTTTGGTGTTGTGTATAGTGGAGTTGATGGCGATGGAGAATTGAACTGGCCGCTGATTTTCGGTAAATTTTTGGTTTAAGTTCCAAATAAATCCACTTAACCCAACGGAAAAACACACATTATTAATTTTCTGTTATTGTTTTGCTTGTCGCGGATCTTAGCTAAGTAAAACTTTTGACTGTCCATATAGTGATGGATTTCCGCAAAGTAACGCCTGACTCCATTAATAACATGGATTTAAACTAAGTGAAATTCTGAATGTCCACATAATAATGGATTTCCGTAAAGTAGTGCCTGACTCTTAATTATTACGTATGCCGTATACATGTTTGGGTATTAATAAATTATTTCACCACTCTAAAGCTGTATCGGTATATTTCTATTTGGATCGAGTACGGTGCGTTTTTCTCGAAGCTTCTTTCCACGCACCACCGGTCTGTGGAACCAGCTACTTCTAAACTAATTTGACATTTAAACATTCTAAAGACGTAACTCAAAGGCCAGTTATGCTTGTGCAAAACCTATGGTGTTATAGATGTGTATGGACAGAGTTGATTGCTTTCCATCAAGCGACACATTTACTCTATGCTTTAATTCTTTTTTTAGTCAATGTCCAGCGGTGGACTGTCAGGGTTGTATTAATAATGACTAGCTTGAAGCGTCCCCTCAATCGCGATCGTTTTGGGATTCTGCCAAATTTCAGCGAAATGGGCGTATAAATGATGATTTTAGGTTTGTATGGCGGATATCTTGTTTTCCGCCATTTTGGTTTTTAGTTGCAGTTTTTGGCCACAGGACCAAAGACCAAGGAATATATAAAAAAACATTGCGAAATTGTAATGAATTGGATTTCGGAAGCCATTACTTATTTTTATGTAATAAAGTAAACGGAAACCAGTAATTGTCGACTGGTGCGTGTTAGAAACGCCCTGATTAATTCAATAACACTTTAATCCGTGATATATGTGTGTTTGTTTGTAGGTCGACGGCTGCTGTTATGCATTTCTAACGCTACCTAGCGATCTGGTTTGTTATTCATTAAACATAAAATACCAGATTTATAGTTCCAGTATATGAACGAACATTAACACAAACATATTATAGTGGTAGAACCACGCTGAAGAATAAATACTTTGTCAAGAATGGCATATTATTTGTCTGTAGCATAAATGGGCCGGCTCGCCCGGGGAAGTACCACACTCCCACGAAAAACCGGCGTCTGAGTGGTAGCTTAACTACCGCGCTTCGTACGGTGAGCGGCCTGAGTTCCGGAGGCCCAGCGCCCCCCCTCCCACTCCCATAATGTCACTTTCCTTAAAGGCCGGCAAAGCTTCTATACTGCCATGGCACTGCGGATATCTATGGGCGGCGTTTATTGCTTTTCATCAGGTGACACGCCTGCTCGTTTGCCTTCCTATCCCATATAAAAAATATACATCAATAAAAATGAAATAAAAATACAATTGAATTAATAAAATTTTGAAAAATTAAGAAGTGTGTGTGACGTAACTTTAAATGATATTATAGAATATGGAATGAAGATACAAGAGAGGGATTGAAGATAGAGTAGAGTAATAAATAGATAGAGTAATAGAATGTGTCGTGACAAAAGTTGAAAAAGGGATGCTTAGATTGTTTGGGCGTATAGAGAGGGTGGATGAAAGACGACTGGCCAAAAGTAAATTTATGTTGCAGATGTGGATGGAAGGGTCGGTAGGGGGAGACCTAGGAAAATATACTTTGACCAAATTGTAGAAGTTTTTAAGAAAGGCCAGGTCAAGAATACCTTTAACTGACGAGATTGCATGAAGACAGTGATGAGTGTGGAGTGCAAGGAAAGTGTGCCGAGATCTTAGCAGATGGAGATCTGTGGTCTCTGTATACACCCACGGAAGACAGGCGTGACGATATGTACCTATGTATTTTGAATTTATTGTTATATGTAAAGGGTTTTAGAATGAATTTATAATAAAGTCTAGAAACTTTAGTACAATAATCATCAGTAATACTCGATAACAACACAATAGCATCACAATTATTGCCCAAGCTTAAATTTGACAAAATTATAGTCATTTCAAATCCATTCATCATTTCAAAATTATCTTAAATCTACGATGGCAGTTGTAATGGCTTATTAATAGAGGACAGACATTAAAATATTATAATAAGTACAATTTGTAAGCAATTTTGAATTTACATACATACATAGATATCGTCACGCCTGTCTCCCGTAGGGGTAGGCAGAGACCATAGATCTCCATCTGTTACGAACCCGGCACAACTTCCCTGGTTCCTCCACACTCATCCATCGTAGCGAAACGGCTCTCCGTTAGTCGCTTCTCGCCCTCATGGGAATCAGGACGTGACGGATGGCGAACCACGTCACCGTCATTTTCTAATAAATTAGGTTTATTAAAATTCGTCATAGTGAATCCCACGAGCCGCAAGGGAGGATGGTGATCAGCCCCAGCAGAGCTCCGTATACTGAGGTAAGGCACCATAGTACCCGGGGGAGCCCAATCCCGGGACGGTCGGCACGCTTGCGATTAAACTCGTCCCTAGTCATTCGCTGCCATCACATTTTGAGTTTGCATCTAATGAAAATAGTGCATATTTGTTAAAGGCCAATTTTTTACATTGTAAGACAAATATATATTAAACTCAGTTATTTTTCGCACACATTATTCCTATAATAAGTTATTTAAATTCCTAGATTTATTTCACACCATTAAAACCACATTAAAAAAAAGTTTTAATAATCAGAAAATAATTAATATGGATACTTTTCCCGCCAACTTACATCAGTGACGTTGTGTTTTTATTTAATTTTCATTATATTATTATCAGTTGTGTTGTTTAATTTTGGTGGTGTATTATACAATACAGTTCGATTGAGGCGTATAAGTGATGTGATATGAAATAAATGCGTGTATCGCGACTTTTTAAATTGATTGAAAAAGTCCATAGAAAGTTGGTAGAATAGCTATCATTCTAACAGTATTAGCGCGAAGTATTCGTTATATAACTTTAAGGAAAGTGTCATTATGGGTGGGAGATGGGGAAGGAGGGAAGAGTTGGGCCTCCAGAACTCAACCGCTCACCGGACGAAGCGCAGTAGTTAAGCTACCACTCTGAAGCCGGTTTTCTGCGGGAGTGTGGTACTTCCCCGGGCGAGATATACATGCTACAGACAAATAATATGCCATTTTTGACAAAGTATTCTGAAGCGTGGATCTACCACAACAAAACTGAGGTTAAACAAGAAGTTACTTTCAAATATCGCAATAAACTTTCAGATATTTAAATTTTAATTATTTTGAAAACAATTACAATTTCCAGTTTATATTCAATGTTGCCAGTGGAATGGTTAGTTCAGTCTAGACTTTAAGTTAGATATTTGATTTGACGCCATTAAATTAATTGTGGTGTCTTTCACTTTTACAACACTTTGTGCGGTTAATTTTTCCATCGTAACTATCGGCCGGAAATTACTGTATTTTACTTTCTATTTCATTAGTCTACAATTGAATAAGTTTTTCGTAGTGGTAGAGCCACACTACAGACGAAAATTTGGTCAAGAATGGCATATTATTAACTATAAAATGAATGGACCGGCTTGCCAATAATATTAGATAAATTACCGTCTAAATGATAATCTTACAAAACGTCGATGTATTACGTAGCATATAGATGAGGCGAAAGGTGGATAAATAGCTGCATATCCACCTAAGCTGAGAATCGCAGTTTTGGTTGCCAGATCGAAAGAAATATTTATGTGTACTACTCATATTGGCACCCCGACAATCAATCAGGAATTTCGCAAGTCGCCGACTGGAGGCAATTGCTACCATAAAGACAGAAAGACAAAGACTGTTTCTCAAAGTTTGAAATATTCTTCTTTCTTTTAGTGGTAGAGCCACGCTGCAGACGAATACTTTGTCAAGAATGGCATATTATTTATCTATAGAATGAATGGACTGGCTTGCCTGGTGAAGTACCACACTCCCGCAGAAAACCGGCGTCTGAGTGGTAGCTTAGCTACCGCGCTTCGTACGGTGAGCGGTTGAGTTCCGGCGACCCAACCGAGGGGGGTTGGGTCGCTCCCTCAGAAAATACATAAGTTCTAGTATTGTTCAATATTTTTAGTCTGAATATAAAATTATGTTAGATTTACATGTAACTGAAGCCTTAAACGCATTGAAATAATGATTTAAAATAGATCTTTAATTTTTCAATATTCACATATAAGTTTAGCGCCATCTTACGACTTTCGCCAAACTAAAGCAATCTTATATATTTCCACAGCATAACCTTTCTTCAGTCAAAATAGTTTTCATTTTCACGTAAAGATGTCACTTTAAAATATTTGTGTATTTAATAAATTCAATTTTGCAGAATTTTTTTATTTTATTTAATAATACTGACAAATTATCTATATTTATATCGTAATTTATTGCTTTTATACATAAATTTATAGAATCAATTTTATAAAAATTATATTTACATATTGTGATCCTCTTCTTTATTGTTCTAGAAAAAATCTTGTTTTGCAAGCTGTGGACAAGGAGGACGACGCCCAACTCTTCACGTACCGCGACGTGAACAGAACCCACGTGTCCGTGATACTGGCGCAGAGTGTGGACAATCTAGTCGACAGCGACTCTCCGCAAAATGTGGTCAAGTTCCGACTGGGGTGCGACTTTGACACCGGCGACGATCTTGTAAGTGGGTCACATATTTAAAAGAAAAAAATCAGGTCCTCAAAGTGGTCACCACCACGCGAGAAAAATGCGGAATATACTTGTTCATCACGTTATGACGGTTAATGGAGTCAGGCGTTACTTTGCGGAAAACCATTACTATGTGGACAGTTAAAATTTTTACTAAGCTAAGATCCAGGCAACTTAACGCTTGCCTTCCGTAGAGTCTACTATAACTATGCCTCGTATTGAGGCGAAACACGTGTCGTTTGCAAGTGGAAAAGTGGTAGTGTGTGTTTGGTGTTGTGTATAGTGGTTGGTAGGTGGAGAGTTGCTGACGGCCGTTTTTGGTAAGATTTAATTTAAATTCCATGTAAATCCACTTCATCCAGCAGGAAAACAGACATTATTAATTTTCTATTGTTGTTTGCTTGTCGCGGATCTTAGCTAAGTATACGTTTTAACTGTCCACATCATTATGTTATGTTTTGAGATGCATTGAAATATAATTCAATCCATAACAATACGTGAAAAGTTATAAAAACCTATCGTCGCGTACTATACACGATGGCCAATGGATGAGCGGCTAGGGATGTACAATGCTAAAAGTTTGATATACTTATACCATCTTTAAATTGTGGACAGTCAAAAGTTTTACTTAGCTAAGATCCGCGACACGCAAAACAATAACAGAAAATTAATAATGTGTGTAAAAGTAAAAAAACTGTCACTTTTTGGTTGTCTTCCGTAGAGTCAATTATACCTGAAGATGCCTCGTGTTGGGGTGAAACACGTGTCGTTTACAAGGTGGAAAAGTGGTAGTGTGTGTTTGGTGTTGTGTATAGTGGTTGGTGGGTGGAGAATTGATGGCCGATTTTCGGTAAGTTATTGGTTTAAGTTCCAAATAAATCCACTTCATCCAGCAGAAAAAACACACATTATTAATTTTCTGTTATTGTTTTGCTTGTCGCGCATCTTAGCTAAGTAAAACTTTTGACTGTCCACATAGTGATGGATTTCCGCAAAGTAACGCCTGACTCCATTAATAATCATCTTTAAATTGTTTTGTTTTTACATCCTATTTTATTTTTTATTTTATTTAAACCTTTTGCAAAATATGTACATTAGGTGGACTTAATTCCAATGGGCATTATGTATCAGTCAACCTACGGGCGTAACTGAGAAGATTGGTTTGAAGGTTGTGCAGCTTGTACAGAGGAAAAAATTAAATCTAATCTTATAAATTTAAATACATACAATACGTATATATATATATATATATATATATATATATATATATATATATATATATATATATATATATATATATATATATATATATATATATATATACACACAGATATTTTTTTCATTTATACAAATATAATCCATACATATACACACTAATATAAAATAAATAACACCAAAATTCACCTTTCTGCAAGTACCTACTCTAATCTTTATGAACATGACTTCAAAAATTGTCGGACTTTGACTTTAAAAATGAATTTGTTTGAGCCTTTTTTAATTTCCAAAAATTAATGGATGATGAGACATCTTTAGTAAAAATTAAATTACTAATTGTTATTATTAATTAATAAACGGCGAATAATTGGCTAGTAAAAGTTATTGAATATTATTTATATATATATATATATATATATATATATATATATATATATATATATATATATATATATATATATATATATATATATATATATATATATACACACAGATATTTTTTTCATTTATACAAATATAATCCATACATATACACACTAATATAAAATAAATAACACCAAAATTCACCTTTCTGCAAGTACCTACTCTAATCTTTATGAACATGACTTCAAAAATTGTTGGACTTTGACTTTAAAAATGAATTTGTTTGAGCCTTTTTTAATTTCCAAAAATTAATGGATGATGAGACATCATTAGTAAAAATTAAATTACTAATTGTTATTATTAATTAATAAACGGCGAATAATTGGCTAGTAAAAGTTATTGAATATTATTTATATATATATATATATATATATATATATATATATATATATATATATATATATATATATATATATATATATATATATATATATATATATATACACACAGATATTTTTTTCATTTATACAAATATAATCCATACATATACACACTAATATAAAATAAATAACACCAAAATTCACCTTTCTGCAAGTACCTACTCTAATCTTTATGAACATGACTTCAAAAATTGTCGGACTTTGACTTTAAAAATGAATTTGTTTGAGCCTTTTTTAATTTCCAAAAATTAATGGATGATGAGACATCTTTAGTAAAAATTAAATTACTAATTGTTATTATTAATTAATAAACGGCGAATAATTGGCTAGTAAAAGTTATTGAATATTATTTATATATATATATATATATATATATATATATATATATATATATATATATATATATATATATATATATATATATATATATATATATATATACACACAGATATTTTTTTCATTTATACAAATATAATCCATACATATACACACTAATATAAAATAAATAACACCAAAATTCACCTTTCTGCAAGTACCTACTCTCATCCTTATAAACAGAAGTTCAAAAATTGTTGGACTGAGTTTAAAAATGAATTTGTTTGAGCCTTTTTAATTTCCAAAAATTAATGGATGATGAGACATCTTTAGTAAAAATTAAATTACTAATTGTTATTATTAATTAATAAACGGCGAATAATTGGCTAGTAAAAGTTTATTGAATATTATTTATATATATATATATATATATATATATATATATATATATATATATATATATATATATATATATGTATATATATATATATATATATATATATACACACAGATATTTTTTTCATTTATACAAATATAATCCATACATATACACACTAATATAAAATAAATAACACCAAAATTCACCTTTCTGCAAGTACCTACTCTAATCCTTATGAACATGACTTCAAAAATTGTTGGACTTTGACTTTAAAAATGAATTTGTTTGAGGCGTTTTTAATTTCCAAAAATTAATGGATGATGAGACATCATTAGTAAAAATTAAATAACTAATTATTATTATTAATTAATAAACGGCGAATAATTGGCTTTTATTTTTTTAATTGGCGAATAATTTATATTGTTTGTAGTTTTTTTATTATTTTAATTTGAAAATTGGACATTCTGTATAATACTGTTAACAGCGATCATTGAAGTTAAATTATTTTCATGTATCTCCCCACCCCCCGCCGCCCGACGCGAAACTTTATGACACCTTTAACGTGACACAACAGGGAGAGACACGGGAAACCCATTGAGTGCAAAGTTCAACGACTCCATTCGATTATTTTCGCATTTTATTAGACGAGCTGTAAACTAACAGTTCATGCCGGTCTGTTGATTGGCCCTCTCATGTCTCGTTTTTTAATTATTTTATGCAATTGACAAAACTTATTTTTATATTACTTGTGGCGCCATCTGTTGACATGCGATGTAAGGATAATATTGATGTATATAAAATAATTGTTCGACCGAGCCGACAATGGACCACACCCACACCTAAATAATTTACTTCCCCTTCACGCTCGCCCACCTGAGGGACGTCCACTCCCACGCGAAATCCTTCTATCGCCGCGTGGCTCCCGCGAGGGAAGAGGGCCAGCGACGGACCCAAGATAGGAATAGCTTCAGCTATATATCGACGATGCGAAGTCGTTAAAGGACGCCCAAAAGCCGGCAGGAACAGCGGCACCTAGGACCGGGGGGCGGTTGCCCCATTGAGTTGCTGCACGAGCAGTGGGGTTCATCCCCGAGGCTCGATCCCACATGCGCGGGGTGTGGACGTCCCCGATTGATTGATTGAATAATTAAATGTTGATATTAAATAAAAATAATTAATACCCCGGAAATAGCTTGTTATTGAGTCCATAACACAGAAACTTCTGAAGAATGCAGGTTATTACCCTTTAATTCTATATTTTTTAGACTTTATTTATTTGCGTGACATCATCGACAAACCATAAGCAAAGAATTGAATCGGATTAGTGAAATATACACACATGACCTCATCTTACTTCCTTGTACTTACTCCGCTAGCTCAGTGACCCGAAGTGGATCTTGGCTTCCAAAACGAAAGTCCTCCATCTTTCCCTGTCCTGCGCTAATTCTTGCCCACTGCTACCTTGAAGTTCGCGTCCCATCCACCTGATCTCTCCAGCGACATTTGGATCGACTAACTGTCCTTCGACCACTTGGTCGACACTTGGTGGCTGAGTCTAGTGATGTGCCTTAATCTCACCCATAATGTTCGGCTGGTGCACCAGGTTTTCTATCTCTCCTAGTTACTAGTAAGGTGATTAATTTATGTGTATGTGTGTGTCTATAAATATATATGTTATGTATGTATGTACTTATATATGTATTCCAAATTTGAATAATGACCGAATCGGAAGGTCTCAGCACGGGCCTGCCTCGTGAGACCTACTATGCTCCATCCATCTTCACCTGTAAATTATCACAAATAAAATAAAATAAATAATTATTTTTAATGGATGATTTACATCTGGATAATGTATGCTAAGATTTACTTCCAAACGGAAGCTTTTAAAGAAAGATGCTTCTCCGTGGCCTGTGATGATTAATTAGTAAAGTTGTGATTAGCTTGACTAAAGGACATTGAACTTGGGAAAATGCTTTTAATTCGTCTGTATATATTTGTCTATATGTACTATTTTAGCCTGTGTTTAGCGGATAATCAACAGCTTGCGGCTTTATTTCTATTCTTTATATATATATGTAAGAAAAACTAGAAGAAATAGAAAGAACTTTATTCATGACACCTTTTTTTACAATTAAAGTCTTAATAATATTATATCTTGAAATGTAACTAGTCAGCTTGTCACGTTACTTACGTCTTGATAAAATGGCGGCTATTCTACCAAAATCTTCTATGGACTTTTTCAGTCAAATTAAAAAGTCAGGATACACGCATTTATTTCATATCACTCCACTTGTACACCTTGAATAATAATATAAGATTATTAAAATGAAATAAAAACACAACGTCATTGATGTAAGTTGGCGGGAAAAGTCCAAATAGCATTTAATTCCGTCTAATATCTGATTTGTAGTTATTTTAATTAAGAAATTGGTTTGTACGTGAGTTCTAGGAAGGAGTGGATGAGAAACGCCCTCAGCGATGTCTGGCATATGGAATTTGACCTTGACCCATTCCATTTTTGTTCAACTATTTGCTAGCTCTGAACTCGCTCTCTCCACTTTAAATAATTTTAATTCCTATTTAAACCCGCCGCGAATAAATGAATGCTTTACTCTTACTTAATTTTTTTTTGCCAGTTGTCCCTCATCCATCCTTTCTATATGCCCAAACCATCTAAGCATCTCTTTCTCAACTTTTGTCACGACACCTTCTTTTACTCCACATCGCTCTCTTATATCTTCATTTCTTATTCTATCATTCAAAGTTACACCACTCATACTTCTTAATCCTCTCAATTCCTCCGTATTCAGTCTGCTTTCATGACTCTTCTGCCAAACCCAACTTTCACTACTGTATATTAGAGTCGGAACAAGCACCCCCTGATGAACCGCCAGTCGGGCCATTTTTGACACATTCTGACTTTTCATAAAGTTGGGTTGCGAATGTGTATGGAAGGGTCGCTAGGGGAAGACTATGAAAAACATACCTTGACTAAGTTGCTGAAGTTTTTAAGAAAGGCTAGGTCAAGAGTACCCTTAACCGGCGGGCTTACATGAGGAGAGTGATGAGTGTGGAGGAAGCAAGGAAAGTATGCCGAGATCGTAGCAGATGGAGGTATGTGGTCTCTGCCTACCCCTACAAGAGAGAGAGAGAGAGATGTTAGTTTTATTTACTCTTAAATCTCTTATAATATTTTCTCTCGCTATATAAAGTACTCGAAAAGTTAACGTTGATTGATGTTGTGTCTTATATTTTTAATTTAACGCTAAAAGGAAATAAAAAGCTTCGACCGGGTCAGTATCCGGGGTTAACTGACTTGACAATGTTATTAATGAATAACTCATTAGTAGAATCTCTCTCTCTCTCTGAGTCCTAAGTGCCCTTGGTGGGGCATAGGACAGACACGACGCTTCTCCATTTGAATCTGTCGGAGGCCATACGCTTCACTCCGCTCCAGGATAAGCCCATCTGTATTTCGGCCGTCACAGTACGCCTCCAAGTTTGTTTTGGGCCATTGAGTATGCCTTATCCATCTCCATTCTCGTCGACGTGTGTCGACGGACATCTATTGGGTCCTCTTTGCTGATTTTCCACAGCTGTTCGTTGGAGACCATGTTATCCGGCCAATATACTTTTAATATTCAGCGTAGCCAGCGGTTGATGAATACATAATACATTATTAAAACAGTTTAAAAAAAAACATTCATTAATTCGTAATACCAGTATCTTAATCTTCTTAATTAAGCCAATTCAGCACAACTCTCGTCTTCCTTCGCGACGTGCAGCAGTTCTGGAGCACTCGCTATCCCGGTCCACTCCCTGATATTACGTAGCCAAGGCTTCCTTCTGCGACCAATTCGTCTTTTGCCCGCGACTTGCTATCATGATCATTTGTAGCAATTTGTACCTGTAAGCAGTTTGATGATCTGCAAGAGTTCACGTTATTGCTTGACTCGTCATTGATGTTAATACGGTGTTTTCAAATACTAATATAATTTAATTAAACTTAATTATTATAATTTTTTTTTAGTTTTATATGGGAGAAAAAAAATTGTCTCATATAAAATATTTAGCAATTTTAAGAATTGACGACCACCAATGGGTACAATGGCGCGGAGTCTTTTGTCGCGGGCTCGATCCCCGCATCGGAATAAATGTATGTATGGCCTACAGATATTTATTTCGAGTCTGGTAACCCCGCCAATCCGCATTGGGCAAGCGTAGTGGGTTAACGTCCATTCCCCCAGAAATCGAGAGGCCCGTGCCCAGCAGTGGGACACATATGGGTTGTGGAAAACAAATAAAAAATTTAAGAATAAATACCGTCAGTGGCGAAGCTTGTGGATCGCTGGAAAAAATATCTTTTATGTAGGAATTAATTATTTTGTTTTATTAATTATTTATTCAGTTGAGAACATAATGTAGACTCTCTTCCCCATTTACGTGTTTTGATATAATTTCTTTTGTTTTCCTTCTAGATATCGGCGTATCTCTCAGTGACGGTCTACATTGAGGATGTTAATGACAACGTGCCCCAGTTCATGGACTTGCCGTACCGGGTCTCCGTAGATGAACTCACACCCACAGGTGAATAGACTAACATTGTGTTGTATTATAACTACTCTATGCAAAATTCAATACAAAGAACTCTATCAATGAAATTCAATATACGAAGAAGAATCTTCGTAAAAGTTATTGAATTTCATTTATATCCTTTGTAGCTTTTTTTTGAAGCTTTTTATATATATATATATATATATATATATATATATATATATATATATATATATATATATATATAAACACAGTTAATTCGCGCGCAGATGTGTGTGTTGGACTCTTCAAGTGTTGCGAGTCGCGTCCGCAACATGCTGTAGTGACAGCAGCATTTAATATTACAATCAGTTTGAAATTTCAAAATACAGTTTTAAGTTTTCACTTCTGTCGGCAGTCCTTTAGATTGCCTCCGACTTGTTTTTACTATTTATATTCTGAAAATATTCCGGACCGGACATTTTATAGTTAGAAGTAATCACAAAAAAGAAGACTATACCGCTTCGAAATAGAAACAGATTAGGAAAATAAGAAAATAAAATTATTATATAGTAATACAATGTACACCTTCATCACTAAAAGTGATTTTTTGAAGAGACCAACTCAAGCGTAAGTGGTATTTTCGTGGACAAGCCGGCATTTATTATAACGAATTCCTCGCCTTCCAGGTCTCACGATCTTCAAGGGTATACGAGCATTCGACCGCGACAAGCCGAACACGCCAAACTCTGACGTGCAGTACAGCATCACGGCGGGCGACCCTGAAGGACGCTTCGCGCTAGAGAGCTCTCACAAGGCTGGACTTGTACTCAACAAGCCCTTGGACTACGATGCTGGTGACAGAGAGTTCCTTATAACTGTCACGGCTTCTGTGAGTTTTTTAATTGTGATAATTTGAAGCTTAGCGAATAATTTATCTTAATAATATTTTTTTCTAGTGGCTTTTACTCTTCCCTTCTGTAGAAAGTGTAGAGTCGAAAGTATTTTCTCTTATTACCAAACTGGAAAAGTATGGATGCTTAATATAATCATCAATCATACGAACGAAGTGGAAATTGGCTGGTTATCGTTTCCTGAGAAATAATAACCGTTGGAGTAGACGAATGCTGGAGAGGTGACCACAGAAGATAAAAATATTGTGGGGTTCTTGCTAGATCAGAAAGACCAGCAAAGTAGAGCAACTATCCCATCAGAGTTGCTGGTAAAAACTAAATGCGTGAAGCGGACGGTCGAGCTAACTAACTCCACTATTGATCATACATATTTGTTCAACGTATTTTGTTTGTATGTTTGTCCAGGACCGCGGCTCCCCACCAAGGAGCACCAACGCCACGGTGCACATCATTGTTGTGGACAATGACGATCTGCCACCGAAGTTCACCCTCGATGTGTATAGGACACGCATACCAGAGTTTTATCCCTTACTGGTAAGTGCTTATTCATTAAATACTTTTAAGTGCTTATTAATTAAATACCCACAGTTTAACCGTTTTAGTGCTAAGCAATTTTTGTGAATATATATAAAATAATAATTGAAAACTGTAAAAAGTTGTTTTTAAATGTATAAATATGCACTCTCGTAACAAATTATGCGCGAGATTAGAATACGTCCACTACCACGAAGCACCAAAAACACACTGATGCGCGCGGCAGTTTTGCGCTGCGGCGCAATTTTCGATTCAAACTATCGCATCACTTTTGCGCCGCTTAGCACTCTAACGGTTAAGGCTCTATCATGAAACCTTCCAGTATTCTTTATCGTAAAGTAATGAATATCTCAACTCATCCATTCATTCATTGATAACTCGAATACTTAGCACCGATATAGTAATTTATATTTTCGACGATCCAAGTCTAATTTTGTAGTGGTAGAGTCACGCTGCAGACGTATACTTTGTCAAGAATGGCATATTACTTGTTTGTAGCATGAATGCGCCGGCTTGCCTGGGGAAATACCACACTCCCGCAGAAAACCGGCGTCTGAGTGGTAGCTAGGCTACTGCGCTTCGTCCGGTAGGCGGATGAGTTCCGGAAGCCCAACCCCCCCCCCCCCGACTTCCATAAAGACATTTTCCTTAAAGGCCGGTAACGCTTCCGCACGACTTATGGCATTGCGGATGTCTGTGGGCGGCGTTGTTTGCTTTTCATTAGGTGACACACCTGCTCGTTTGCCTTCCTATCAATAACAAAAAATTTTTCCAATTCTCTTTGTGTCTCTTTTGTGGTCTATATCTTTTTCATTATTCTTTCTCTTTTCCCTTTCTCTTCAGTTTCTCCCTGATATTTCAAATATAATGTACCCAATTAGATTTTCTCTTCTATTCTAAATTTGTGTTATAGCACATAACATTTGTCGTTTTTCTTCTTTCCAATTTTTTCTGCCCTTTGTGTGTGAGTCCACGTCCGCTAGTCATGTTTATCACATTAGTTTATGTCGTGTATTTCTCCTAATGATTCTCCTAATGATTCTGAGATGTTTATCAACTCAGCCTTATTTAACTTTTCCAGGGTAAACGTATCCACAAAGAGTTGATATTCGAGCAACCGATCCGGGCGTTCGACCAGGACGCGGGCGTGGGGACGCCGCTGAGGTACGAGCTGGTCTCTGGTAATGAAAGAAGACTGTTCTCACTCGGCCTCCTCAATGGCAGTCTGTTCCTCGACAAGGAGATCGATTTAGAAGGCGAACCAGCTTTACCTGGTATGTTAATAAAATAAATAAAAATAATAAAAATATTTTTCTTTGCCAGAATAAGAGAACATATAATAACAAAAACAAAACATTATACTTATACATATCGTAACTCCTGTATTCCGTAGGGGTAGGCAGAGACCACAGTTCTTCATCATCTAAGATCCCGGCACATCTTCCTTGCTTCCTCCACACTCATCCATTCTTCCTCTCACATTCATCGTAGCGAAACGGCTCTCCGTTAGTCGCTTCTCGCCCTCGTGGAAATCAGGACGTGACGGTTGGCGAATCATGTCGCCGTCATTTTTTAACGAATTAGGTATATTAAAATTCGTCATAGTGAATCCCACGAGGCGCAAGGGAGGATAGAGGTCAGCCCCAGCAGAGCCCCGCATGCTGAGGTAAGGCACACGTTTGCGACTGTGCCTCGACAGGAAGAAAAGAATAGAGAAGAATAAAAGGCAGAGAATGACAGAAATATGATACTATCGCAACGGAAGACAAGGAGTGATACGGTAGTAGCTCGGGAGGACGGGGTCGTGTACCCGTGTACCAATACCATAGCTACCGAATAGGGGGCTGACTAAGCAAAGATACTAACTACCTGACAGTAATATGTTATATATGTGGAATGGCAGTAAAAGTAATTAACTAAAGAAAACACACCATTGAAAAGGAACGTGACGAAAGGTGTGAGTGAAAGGACGTGGGAGTAAGAGGGACGGATATAGAGATATAAGATGGCGGTTTTGTGATTACGGAGAAAACGAAATCGAGTGAACATTTTTGTATTGTATGAAGTTGTCCTATATAAAACTAAAAAATAAAGTGCATTTTCGAAGAAGGACCACTTATTTTTACAACCCGATCCCACATATATATACATATATTTGTTTTATGTGTATACAATATATAAAATAATTAAAAAAAATCAATTAAAAAGGTTGTAATGTTATACCAACTTCTGACAGCCTCATTCCGCATTTTCCGCCACTATTTGTTCATTACATACAATTTTTAAAAAGAATCGAAATAACACTCAAAACTATTTATTGACAGGCAACACATTTGTTCTCCAAGTCCAAGCGGCGCAAGTTGACAACCCACTGAAAACTGCACAGGCGCGCATCGAAGTGGAAGTGCTCGATGTGAACGACAACCTGCCCGACTTCGAAGTGGATTTCTACAATATCAGTATTGTTGAGAATTTACCAAACGGTGAGCATAATTCCAGAGATAATGAAATGTAATTAGATCTTGTCGCTTCAAGCCAACCTCACCTGATAGGTGGTTGTTTGAGCCTACGACTACCAACTGATGATGGATGATAGAAACTCTTTCATTCCGTGTCACATGGGACGTGACGCCCCACGCTATACAACTGTATTGTTTCGTTTTTCGCGTATGGCTTACAATAATTAAAATAATGTAAAAATTTAAAGAAACCGTGTAAAGTTTTAAATGTATAACACAACAAACCAATAAGTATATTTTTCTAGGAATTAGTTGAACAAACACGCGACCTGAAGGGAAAATCTTCAAAGATCAGTCTGGCAAGGAACGTGTTAAATTAGAAAGCACTGCATATTGATTTGATGATAGATGCGATCAGATCGGGAAAGGAAATCCAAAGGAGAGGAGGAAGTAAAATACACTTTATCTATTCTTACTTTCTCCTTTCCTTTGCAATAACTCTATATGCTATCGGCCGCTATTTAATAAACCAGAAATGATAACTTGCTAAGGACTAATATCTATTTTCAATACTTCATTAAAGATGGAATTTTAGAATTAATGAGATAAAAGAATATACTCTTTTAGTTCCAATAAAGGAAACTAAAATAAATGTAGTTGACGTTAATTTTAACATTATTAATGGAGTCAGGCGTTACATTGCGGAAATCTATCACTATATGGACTGTCCAAAGTTTTACTTAGCTAAGATCCGCGACAAGCAAAACAATAACAGAAAATTAATAATGTGTGCTTTTCCGTTGGGTTAAGTGGATTTATTTGGAACTTAAACCAAAAACTTACCGAAAATCGGCCATCAACTCTCCACCCACCAACCACTATACACAACGCCAAACATACATTATCACTTTTCCATCTTGTAAACGACACGTTTTTCGCCCCAACACGAGGCATCTTCAGGTATAGTAGACTCTACGGAAGACTTACGGAAGACTACACTTTCCTACTATACCTGAAGATGCCTCGTGTTGGGGCGAAACACGTGTCGTATACAAGATGGAAAAGTGATAATGTGTGTTTGGCGTTGTGTATAGTGGTTGGTGGGTGGAGAGTTGATGGCCGATTTTCGATAACTTTTTGGTTTTAGTTCCAAATAAATCCACTTAACCCAACGGAAAAACACACATTATTAATTTTCTGTTATTGTTTTGTTTGTCGCGGATCTTAGCTAAGTAAAACTTTTGACTGTCCATATATTAGTTTTAACAATAATCGGAGGCAGTCCTTAAAAGTGAAAACTTAAAACTGTATTGTGAAATTTCAAACTAATTGTATTATTATATAAGTAAATAAAAAATGAAGTCTTAATTATAGAGAAATAATAAATAAAGAATAATAATAATATTAATTAATAATATTTTTAATAAGAAAATAGTATGTTAATCATTTTCATATTTTAATATTGTATACCTTAAGCATTAGCATGTTGCTGACGCGAACTTCTAGATGTTTTCGATACCCAGAGCCATATGTAATGCAGCTTTAGAAATTTTAACAACAATAGTGTACGAAACTATTACAGATCTGAATCAAAGAATCAGGAATCTTAAGAATTTCCGGATATAAACTATATTTAAACATCCATATTATCTCGTAAGTCTCTTCAAATTAATTTAAATCAGGAAATATTCGAACTATCTCATTCCCTTTGCCAAATTAAAGGCACTTGTAATGTAAATACCAAGTCAATTTGTCCATTGTTGAAATGATTGGATTCCTTGTATTCTATATGGACAGTCAAAAGTTTTACTTAGCTAAGATCCGCGACAAGCAAAACAATAACAGAAAATTAATAATGTGTGTTTTTCCGTTGGGTTTAGTGGATTTATTTGGAACTTAAACCAAAAACTTACCGAAAATCTTACTAAAATAACGGAAGACAACCGAAAAGACTTTTCGGTTGTCTTCCGTAGAGTCTACTATACCTGAAGATGCCTCGTGTTGGGGCGAAACACGTGTCGTGTACAAGATGGAAAAGTGATAGTGTGTGTTTGGCGTTGTTTATAGTGGTTGGTGGGTGGAGAGTTGATGGCCGATTTTCGGTAAGTTTTTGGTTTAAGTTCCAAATAAATCCACTAAACCCAACGGAAAAACACACATTATTAATTTTCTGTTATTGTTTTGCTTGTCGCGGATCTTAGCTAAGTAAAACTTTTGACTGTCCATATAGTGATGGATTTCCGCAAAGTAACGCCTGACTCCATTAATAATCCTTGTATTCTATTAATGGAATTTAATGTCATACTAGGATTTAGCGTTCTTCAAGTGATGGCGACTGACAGAGATCAAGGGGAGAACGGGGAATTTACATACCAGCTAAGTGATCCGGAAGGTGCCTTCTCTATCGATCCGAGGAGTGGGTGGTTAACTGTTAGGAATCAGGTAAGTCTGTGTTTTCTGTTCATCTGCTGTGTTCAGTTTGTCTTCCTAAATAAGCACACAATTTTGATTCTTTCATTCGCATTTGGTTTGACTAATAGTGTGAATTTAATCGATACAACGCCATCTATGGACGTAACATTAGAATTAATGGAAGTGTGTCTTCTGTTCAGCTGTATTCAGTTTGTCATCAAACAAGTCTTGTTTGTAAATAAGCAGACTTTTTTAGTTCGGTAATGCACATTTGTTTTAACCGCTTGCATGTTCTTTGTCGACACAACGCCATTTATTAACGTAATATAAAAATACAAGAACTTAATACAGTACTGAACAATGATTTTAGTGTACTCGTATAAATATTATTATATGGTTCATTCCTCTCACATTTCGGCTTTGAATAAATATAATGGCAATTCTGAGTAAATAACTAACCTATTGAACTATATAACTTTGTGTTAGTTTCAAACTAAGGGAATGTTTAAGCAGGGACCAGTCCTTGAACTATAAACAAGTCTGAAGCCACTTAGGACTTACGACTTTATATGTCGACTTGTTTCACTAAATAATTGTCCACCAACTTTTTTGACTTTTTATTTTTTCGTTTGAACTAATTAAGACTTCTTACATAGATAATCTCTTTGTTATGTTTTTTTATGGGATAGAAAGGCAAACGAGCAGGCGTGTCACCTGAAAGAAAGCAATCAACGTCACCCATAGACATTCGCAGCGTCATAGGTAAGCGTTGCCGACCTTTAAAGAAATTGTCATTACGAATGGGAGGGGGAGAGGGTAGAGGGATTGTCCCGGGATTGGGCTCCTCGGGTAGTATAGTTTCTTACCTCAGCATGCAGGGCTGTGCTAGGGCTGATCTGTATCCTCCCTTGCTGCTCGTGGGATTCACTATGACGAATTTTAATAAACCTAATTTGTTAAGAAATTACGGCCACGAATGGAGAGCCGTTTCGCTACGTTGAATGTGAGAGGAAGGATGTATGAACAGATGGATGAGTGTGGAGGAAGCAAGGAAGGTGTGCCGGGATCGTAGCGGATAGAGATCTGTGGTCTCTTCCTACCCCTACGGGAAACAGGCGTATCGTCACGCCTGTTTCCCGTTGTATGTATGTATGTAAATTTTGGCAGTACACAATGTTTGTGCTCTTAAGAATTCACTTTTTAACAATTCTACTTGTATCTAGAAATTCCGATTCGACTGAAGATAATCATAGATAATCATTTACTTGATTCCCACACAGAGTGTTCTGGATAGAGAGCAACATTCAGCGCTCAGAATGAAAGTTTACGCAAAGGAAAAGAATCCGAGTGTTGTTGGTACGCACTTAGACAAACAGAGACTTTCGAAATGGCGTCGAAATCCAACACCCGTTCCACCGCAACCGTTCAAAGAAAAAACCACCTATGTATTCCCGGATAAATTTGGAACTAAAAGTGAAAATATTGAGTACTTTGAAGATTTACATCAGCTCATGTCTTATGTCACAGTAGAGGTTACGCTACTTGATGCAAACGATAACAATCCAGTGTTTGTTCCTAGCAATCTATATGAATTTTCTGTTAAATCGAATGCCAAAGTTGGCTCATATATCGGATCAGTGAAAGCCGTGGATCCAGATTTGGGAAGGAACGGAATAGTATTATACGATTTACAAAGGACCAGTAATCTTACAATCACTTCGCCGTTTCAAGTTGATGCGAAGACAGGTTTCATTAGTGTGGCAGAAACGCCAATTCTAGAAGGGAGACACGCCCTGTTTATAGAGGCGTCAGATCAACCGGCGAATCCCAGCGAGAGGAGGTATTCTTTGGCCGTTGTGACTGTGGATGTCACCAGATCTAATACAGGTAATAAAATAAAATATTCAAAAGTATGTGTGTGTACAGATGGACAGCCATACTTACTTTGCCAAGATGCGTGAATACAAATAAAAAAAAACAAAATTGTGTATTTGCGACGAAGTGCATAGGAAAAAGACAGACACACTATCTGTATTTGACGTTGTCAGCGTTGGTAATCATGTTGGAGTGCTGGAGAATTTGCTGTCGGTCGTTTCTCGAAAAGAATTAGACTTGTAATCCCCATCCCTATGCATTTCTTCGCAAACATGCAATATTGTTTTCATGATCTGTGTTCCCAGATGTTAGCAAAGTAAATTTTAGAGAGAAAGGAAGTTCGACTTTAAGATCTTTGTAATGGATTTCCTCACTCGAAGTAACGCCTAACTCCATCAATCATCTCCAAAATATATGTTCTTGCAAATGTATTTGCATTTCATTAAATTTAACCGTTTTGTTTAAATATACCAAATGGTAAATCAAAAATCATTATTTTATTTTTTCTGTTATTCCTTTCTTTGACGTATGTATATATTTATTTATAGAATGTACTGTTTTATAAAGAATATATGTCATCATCATCAACAGCCTGCGACAGTCCACTGCTGGACATAGGTCTACCCTAAGATGTACCTAGCCCGATCTTCGACTCCACGCGTCCAGTTCCTGCCAGCCGCCCTGCGCAGATCGTTGCACTAATCTAGCCGGGGGACGTCCCACACTACGTTTGCCGAGACGCGGTCTCCACTCCAGCACGCTCAAGCAATTTTCGGATCTCCAACAAACGGGACCAGGCCACTGCCACTTTAGTTCGCTAGTTCAAGAGACTATGTCGGCAACTTTGGTTCTATGGCGAGTTGCTTCATTGCGAATCTCAGCAGATTTCTCTGGTAGATATCTACCAGAGAAACTCCGAACTCTGAACGTATCACCGTGAACCTGTAATCTCCAAATAATATCACTCAAATTTTTTTTTGCCGCTTTCAGATTATTGTGATTGATTTTAGGGTTTGTTTGTAGATAAACCAGATTTTATCGGAGCGCCGTACGAATTTTGGGTTGGTTCAAATGTTGGAATTGGTACAAGTGTTGGCCAAATAAGAGTTAATGATGCTATGAAAAAAGGTGAAGTTTCATATGATTTGCTGCATGGATATGAAGACGGAGGTGAATTTTTATTTTAACAAGATATTGCTTCAATGTTGTAAAACAATTTGTAAAATGTGTGACTCGTTGTGTTGTATTGGACGGAGTTTTCTATGCATAATTCGCCTATGCTACAATGATAGGAGTGCTGGCCTTTAAAGAGAGAGTAGAGAGAGTTGTCTTTTGAAGGTTTCAATGTTTTATTGGTTCGGAAAAATCGAAGGCAGCTGCTTCCATAGATATTTTCTAGCATCTTAATATTTGATGTCATAAATTGATTTTTTTCTTTCAGTACCCTTTGCAGTTGAAGAGCGTTCTGGTGTTATTACGGTAATAGAAGAACTTTCAAAGTTCGATCGCCCCATGTACGACTTCGAAGCAGTCGCCATACAGGAGAGGACCAACTTCAGTATTACAACCAACGCTACTGTGCATGTCGTTGATGTAAATGACGAGAGAGGTGTTTTGTTGAAGTAAATAATATTTTGTTTTCTATTGAAATTCGCTTTAATTGTATAGGCTGTCCGGTACCAGGATTAGATTCAGACATAAATAATAATTGTACTCTGCTACGGCGCCAAAACGTGGACGCTGACAGTCCGTCTGCTTCACAAGCTCAGAGTCGCTCAGAGAGCTATAGAGAGAGCTGTGCTCGGAGTTTCTCAGGTAGATATGATTCGAAATGAACAAATCCGCCAGAGAATTAAAGTCACCGACATAGCCTTTCGAATTAGCAAACCGATGTGGCAATGCGCTGGTCACGTTTGTCGGAGATCCGACAATCGTTAGAGCAAACGAGTGTTGGAGTGGAGATCGCGTCTTGGTAAATGTAATGTGCGACGCTGGCAGAAACTGGATGCGTGTAGCCGAAGATCGGGCTAGGTGGCGCTTCATGGAGGATGCCTATGTCTAGCAGTAGACTGCCGCAGGCTGTTGATGATGATGATAAATAATAAAAAAACTACAAAGTATATAAATAGAATTCCATAACTTTTACGAAGAAGAAAAGTGCGCGTTTTAGTTTTTATAAATTATTTCGTCTAAATATTGACCGCCATGTCCAGCACACTGTTGGAATCTAATCACAGTAGTCTGTACCACTTGCTTAAGTTGTGACATCGGGATACAGTTACCCTCGCCGACGATATTTCTTTTAGTGCTAACATGATCGTTGGGTTTGTTTCATAGACTTTACTTTTGAGGTACCCCAAAAGAAAAAAGTCCATAGGAGTTAGATCCGGTGACCTGGGTAGCCAGGAAATATCACCAAAAGGGTTTATTAATTTGTTAGAGAAGAAATCAAGAAAAAGCCCCCATTTTATCTCTCTAGCAATTTGAGGTATGGCGCCATCTTGTTGAAACCATATGTGTGAAGTAAAGGCAGAATGTTCTCTCAATATTGGTATAAAATAATCAGTAAGCATGTTTTTACGGATTATCCAACCTATAATGTTATTCTGCCACCGGAATGCCTGTATAATTTAAATTCATTCTTGGTTGTATACATTTTTAATGACTGCAATATTAGACTCTCAAATTATTGATTTTTTTATAAGTAACAAGACTGCAAATATATATAAAAGTAATATCTATTTCCGTTTGATTATGATTCATTTGATACTATTGTCATCGATTTATACAAAGCAGCATTATAACACGTCAAAGTTAATAACTTTTTCCAGAGGTACGCAATCTCCAATTATATTCCACGTGAAGGAAAACGTCGCTGGAGCAATAATTGGGCAAATATTTAATTTTAATATAAGTGCACTATCAACAAACCTAACGGGAAATATTCGATTTATAATCGCCAATCAACAAGATGTTACAGACGACATTGGAATAGGTAAGCTATTCATAACTCTACATACTACATACATACGGTAATACCTATTTCCTGTAGACGTATGTAGACACTACAGATCTCCATCTGCAACGATCTCGGCATACTTTCCTTGCTTCCTCCACACTCATCGCTCTCCTGCAAGCCCGCCGGTTAAAGGTACTCTTGACCCGGCTTTTTCTAAAAACTTCGGCAATTCGGTCAAAATATGTTTTCCTTGGCCTCTCCCTACCGACCCTTCCATGCATATCCGCAACGTAGTCGTCTTTCATCCATCCTCTCTATGTGCCCAAATCTGTTTTTCACTATTTATACATTAATTTCTGTTTCAGGTCAGGATGGAACAATATATGCCCAGAAACCTTTAGATCGTGAGAAACGTGATGTTTATAGGATGACAATCATAGCGGAATTCAACAAAGGAGTTATATCCGGAGCAGGAATATATCAAGTTAACATATTTGTGGATGACGAAAATGATAATCCACCTATTTTTGATGCGTCTGCTTATGAAGGTCTTATCATCGAAAATGCAAAAAAAGACACTGAAGTTAAAATGACCCACAAGATTAAAGCGAAAGATGCTGATATCGGAAACAATGCTATATTTACATACACTCTTTTCGGAGAGGGCCATGAGCTTTTCAGTGTCAATGAAGATAGTGGTGTCGTAACTTATATTGGAAATAAATTGGATAGAGAAGAAAAAAATGTATATTTGTTAAAAGTAGTGGCGAGAGATAAAGGTAGCCTTAAATCTGAAGCTAAACTCACCATAACTGTTCTTGATGAAAATGATAATGCACCTAAATACAATCAAATAGTTATACCTTTAGGAGAGAATGTTGAGCTATTAGAAGTTGATGACAAAAGTAAAGTAAAAATATATAAGGAACAAAAGAGTAATATAAATAACATAGTAACAAAAATTGAAGCGAAACCAAAGAATAAATTTTCTTTTAGTACGGATGCAAAAGGGCCATTATTTTTAGTTCCAGAAAATACCTCAATTGGCACAACAGTACTAATATTAAATGCAATGGATATGGACAGCGGTATAAATGGACAGATTCGATATGAATTCGTTTCAGAAATATTTATGCCTCCATCTGCCAGGCCAATAAACGAAGTGCGAGCGAAAAGATATTTTGTAATTAATGAAAAACATGGACACATAGTCGTTGCTAGAACACTGCCTCCTGAATCTGAGTTTAGACTGAATGTGTCAGCCCTAGATGGTGGTGAATTAAGTGACCACATAACAATCAGGCTATTTGTCAAAGATATTAATGATCATTTTCCAATGTTTAAGAAACCTTGGTACAGTTTTAATGTTGAGGAAGCTCAATACAGCAGACGAGTATTGGGCAAAGTCGATGCAACTGATGCTGACTTTGGTCAAAACGCTAATTTGTCTTACTTTCTACAACCTACAACTAAAGACCTGCCTTTTGAAATATCGCCATTAAACGGAGTGTTAAGTATAAACGGGGAATTAGATAGAGAAAAAGAAGATAAGTACGTTCTTACTGTTGTTGCTAAGGATAATGGATATGATAAAAGGCTTTCATCATCAGTTAGTGTAGAAGTACAAGTCTTGGACGTGAATGACAACGCGCCAAAGTTCTTGGCCTACGATGAATTATTAGAATGGAAACATCCAGAAGCCGATAATATATCAAATCACAATTTCGAATCTGTATTAATGATTCCCGTTTACAAGAGCACGCTTGAAGAAAATGCTCCAATTGGAACCACAGTTGCAAGAGTTTGTGCCAATGATTCTGACTTTGTAGGCAATGGAAATGGGTTGATTCTTTATAGTTTACCACAAAGGAAAAATCAAATTAATATATTTTCGATTGATTCTAAAGAAGGTGTTATCACAACAACTGGTAAGTTAGACTATGAAAGTCAGACAATCTACAATATAACTGTTGTCGCTTCTGACCTGGGATCACCGAGTTTGAGTTCAACGGCTGTAGTAATGGTGACTGTCAAGGATGTGCCTGATGATATTGAAGTTTCTGACAAACCCGTGTTTATATCAAGGTATTACGAACTTGAAATTGAGGAAAACGTACGCACCCCTGTTGAATTGGTTACATTGAATTTGACGGAATACTATGAGAATTTCAAAATGAAATATTTCATTTTGAACGAGAACGACACGGACATTAAAAAGACATTTGTGATTGATCCCCGTAACGGAACATTATACCTAGTTAGAAGTCCAGATAGAGAGGCCAAAGACATTTATGAGCTAATTGTGAGAGCGGAAAGGCAAAAAATTAGCCGTGAACTGCCTCATATGATTTATCCAGTCTCCGATGATATGTTGGAGGGATTAACAAAGTTTGATGTGAAAATAATTGTGAGAGTAACAGATGTCAATGATAACGCTCCGAAGTTTGTAAATGGTGGTCGGCCTATGGTTACAGCCGTTCCTACAACAGCGTCTTTTGGCTACGAAGTTATACAATTACAGGTAATTTTGTAAATAATTATCCTAGATAAATTTTATTTCATACAAATCTATGTATATAAAAAAGGGAGAGCTATTTTGTTAGTATCGCTTAAATTCAAAAACGGCTCGACCGATTTGAATAATTTTTTTTCTTTGCTCTAATACAGGGAAGGTTTACAAATAAAAAGTATGGGAAAAACATAAAAGAACCGCTTGAGAAATGAAAAAATATTTTTCTTCCTTTCGTTTCCAATTACTCTCAATAGATGGCGTTCGTGGCGGTTTTATCCGTCTAACGGACATGTTGTTATACACAACTGTCATTTCTTTTGTGCGATTTTGCATAACCTTCACTACTAAGAGAAGAAAATTGTAGGTGAAACGACGTTCATCGAGCCATCTGCATCAGTTGTTAGTTGCAGTGTCGTTATGTTTAATAATCTGTACTTCATTTTTTAATTTGACATTTAGGGTTGTTTTAGTTCACTAACATATCAATAGGTGCCGCTGCTGTGTATTGTTCAGTTATTTGTATCGCTAGATATAAAATAGTTTCAACGCATAATAGGATATATAAGAATCAATAAATTAATATTTGGAACAGCACAATCGTCAACCCTAAATATTGGCCCGGTATAACTGTGTTATCTTCTTTGTCATTCTTAATTATTTTGTCCCTTTTGTATGTAGGCCACGGATGCGGATGTGGGTATCAATGCAGACATCCGGTACCAAGTGATTAATTCACCTGGTGGGCGGTTTACTGTGGATGCAGCCACCGGGAGAGTACGAGCTGCCGGTGGCTTCACGAAGGACGCCGGCCGAGTTTTTGGTTTCGACGTGAAAGCGACTGACCGCCGAGGAGCTGATGACGGCCGTTCTGCTATCGCTAATGTCTTTGTAAGTTCCTGAAATTAATTAAGGGTTTCTTCGGTGTTCAGACTAGGTAGGTTCACTTAGGTATACCGCAACCAAGTGTAGAAACATCTTGCCACCTTGCAATCTTGTCTCAACACACACAAACAAACACACATTATTAATTTTCTATTATTGTTTTGCTTGTCGCGGATCTTAGCGAAGTAAAACTTTTGACTGTCCACATAGTGATGGATTTCCGCAAAGTGACGCCTGACTCCATTAATAATTTTATTAAGATGTCATAAATAAAGTTTTTTCTATTTATATTCTATTCTATTTCACACAAAAAGTTTCACGAAAAAATAATACTTCATAGCATCCTACTGATTATATGTCACCAGCTCAGACCAAATTTTTTCACTGAAAACTTTTATAGCCACGTTACATGACTCTGGGTAGGGTAAAATGTATGGGTTCGCGTCAGCAACATGCTAATGTTTAAGGTATATCTACAGCTATGAGTATAGCTATAGACATACTTTAAACACAGTTAATGCGCGCGCAGCTGCCTACGTACACGCATCACGCCAACACATTGTATATACCCGATTGTGTGTGTGTGCGTTGGACGCTTCGTGGATGGATGAAGTTTTGTGAGTCGCGTCAGCAACGTGCTCTAGTAATAGCAGCGTTTAATATTATATTAATTATTAAAAAAAATCGCTATTAGCGATAAGACCGCCCTTTGTATATTAACAGTATCATAATCAATAATAAATTAGACGACCAACTGGCTCAGTGGTGAGGCCCTCTGCCCGCGGAGTCATTGGTCGCGGGTTCAATCCCCGCATCGAAATAAATATATCTATGGATTACAAATATTTATTGCGAGTCTGGTAACCCCGCCAATCCGCAGTGGACAAGCGTGGTGGGTTAACGTCCGTTCTTCCAGAAATGGAGAGGTCCGTGTCTAGCAGCGTGGGACATGGGCTGTTAAAAAAAAATCAATAATTGTATAACTTTGTTTTTAGTGTACAATAAATATGTCTATCTGTGGTTCAAAATATTTTATAATTGTCATTGATAAATACTTTCAGGTGTACGTTCTCGATGAAAACAAACAACTAGTTCTGGTCATGGGCGCTAAACCTATGGACGTTGAGAAAAGGATGGACAACATCACTCGACACCTATCCAATATGACAGGATACGACATCAGAATACGCAGGCTGGAAGCCAGCGCGAAAGCCGCTATGGATGGATTTGCGTGAGTGAAATTAATGATGTTGTTATAAAGATATTCAATGACATGACTTCATCCACCGACTGCAAGTGAAACAATTCGACCGCATGCAACGCCAAGTGATTCGAATTGTCTTGCCGGGATCTCACCCAACGGCTTGATTCTTGTGCCATCCAAGGGCATCTCATCTCACAGCGTCTTATCGCTTTTACAACAGGACAGTGTTGTAAGGAATTGTTCGATATAATATACTAGTGGTAGAGCCACGCTGCAGACGAATATTTTGTAAAGAATGGCATAATATTTGTCTGTAGCATGAATAGGCCGGCTCGCCCGGGGAAGACCACCCTCCCGCAGAAGACCGGCTTCTAAGTGGTAGCTTAGCTACCGCGCTTCATATGGTTGAGCGGTTGAAGTCCAGAGGCCTCACGTCTTGATTCCCGCGAGAATGAGAAGTGACTAACGGAGAGACGTTTCGCTGCGATGAATGTGAGAGGAAGGATGGATGAAAAGATAGATAAGTGTGGAGGAAGCAAGGAAGGTGTGCCGGGATCGTAGCGGATTGAGATCTGTGGTCTCTGCCTACCCCTACGCGAAACAGGCGTGACGATATGTATGTATGTATGTATGTATGTATGTAATTGTAACATTATTTATTGTTTTCAAATTGTTTCAGAACTGACATGTACATTTACGGCGTAGATCCAATATCGAATGTAATCATTGATATGGAGGTCCTACAAAAGTAAGTGCTCGAATACTTTTGTGCCTTTTGATTTATCAATATGATTCGAAATCTAATCATACGTTTAGATATCAATTTCGTTATGTAGATATAAAGATTAGAATAAACTTTCACAGATCACTTATGAAACGCGAGACGAAGCTTCGCAATGAGTTAGCTGGGTTCAAGGTTTTGGAAGTGGGTGACACGGGTATGGTCCAAGCGAGGAGTGTGAAGGTTCTAAGCACAATGGAGATCAGTGTTGTCGCTCTCGGTTGTCTCGTTTTCGTCGGAGCTTTGACGACCGCCGTGTGCATCCTCTGTGTTAGGAGAAATACAAGGTGATTTTTTTAAATGCATTTATTATAATATATCCGTAAACATCGGTGTTCGTTGATATAATTAGATTTTAAAGAAGAAAGAAAGAAAACTCTATTCGACAATCCACAAAGCAGTACAGAAATATTAAAAAATATATATACATATAAAATAAAATAAAAAGAGAAATAATATGATTAAACTTAATATTAATATCAATATCAGCCCGCGGCAGTCCACTGCTGGACATAGGCCTCACCCAAAGCGCGCCACCTAGCCCGATCTTCGGCTACACGCATCCAGTCTCTGCCAGCCGCCTTGCGCAGATCGTCGCTCCATCTAGCAGGGCGTCCCACACTACGTTTGCCGAGTCGCGGTCTCCGCTCCAGCACTCGTCTACTCCAACGATTGTCGGTTCTCCGACAAACGTGTCCAGCCCATTGCCACTTCAGTCTGCTAACTTGAAGAGTTAGTGTCGGTGACTCTGGTACTCCGGCGAATTTTTTCATTTCAAATTCTGTCCACCAGAGAAACCCCGAGCATAGCTCTCTCCATAGCCCTCTTAAACTTACTATACTTAGTATTAAAGAAAAGACAGAGAAATTAAAAAGTTAAATTATAATTTGTTGTTTCATTCAATTATTAAATAATTATGATAGAAATTTAAATTTCCAACCTTATTAGGCTTATACTTCATTTGTAAGTATTAGAAATCATTTTATTATGAAAAATTCGTACATCGCTTCGTGAAAACTTTAGAATACTTTGAGTTTCACCTTTATAGTTTTAGTATTTTTGCCTACCTGCCCGTTTTGTAGTATTGGTACTCGGGTACGCGACCCCGGCCTCCCGAGCTACTACCGTATCACTTTTCGTCCTAGTATCATATCCCTATCATCCTGTCTAAATCTATCTTTTATTTTCTCCTCCTTTTCCATTCTTCTCTATCCTTTTCCGTTCCTCTCCGCCAATCCACGGTCTGCCGTGCGGATGGATGCGTGGCTAGGGGCGAGCTTAGTCGCAAGCGTGCCGACCGTCCCGGGATCGAACTCCCCCGAGTTCTATAGCGCCTTACCTCAGTATGCGGGGCTCTGCTGAGGCTGAAACCCATCCTCCCTTGCGGCTCGCGGGATTCACTATGACGAATTTTAATAAATCTAATTAGTTAAAAAATGACGGCGACGTGGGTCGTTCCCGTCACGTCCTAATTCCCACGAGGGCGAGAAGCGACTAACGGAGAGTTGTTTCGCTGCGATGAATGTGAGAGGAAGGATGGATGAGTATGGAGGAAGCGAGGAAGGTGTGCCGGGATCGTAGCTGCTGGAGATCTGTGGTATCTGCCTACCCCTACGGGAAACAGACGTGACGATATGTATATTTGTATGTAAAATATGTAAGGTAAGCCAAAATCACTATATATTTCCGTAATATTACTTTTCAGACACCATCACCATCACAAAAGAAAGCATGCGACACATTACAATATTTAAATCATCACTGAAGTCATTGCATGAACAATAAACGGAATCAACGCTTTATGTTCATCCCATGTTGTTTATTTATATTATTTATAATAGATAGTTTTAAAAATTGTAGTGTTTTAAAATAAATTTTTACAATCATCAAACTGGTTTCATTACATTTGTATAAATTGTAATTTATCTCAAGAATTTCGCACCTTCAAAGTTAGTCGCTTTTTATTTCTGTAGACTGACTCTTCTTCTATCTTTTGCCCTAACAGAAAACGTCACAAACCATATTCCCAACAACGCCTTAACGCTTTCTCGACTGAGCACCTAACTAAATACGGAGGCCTCTTCCCGTCTGGAGGGAACCAGTGCCAAGAACTGAATCAGTCGTACAGCGAGGCTGACTCTTATATCGATGTCATGAATCAGAGCACCATGAAGAAAACGTGCCCCCACGGCAACACGGTGGAGGAATTCGGGAAGGCACATCAGAAATGCGTTAAAAATCAATTCGGGGAAAGTTCAGAGGTGTTCAATCACAAACACGAAAGAATGTGCATCAAATTCAACCAGCGACCCTTGCAGAAGAGGTGAGACATGCCGCTTCGTTCTGTTAATATATTCTCATCTTACTTTATTAACCAAGTCTTTTCTTTTTGAAACTTCATTTTCTTACCATAACTAAGCAATTCAACCGTCGCGAATAACACCACCTCGACATCCATGGAAAATTACATCACACCGCTTCAGTCCTCACTAATATTAGAAAGATATTCATATATATGTTAAAACTAATCACTGTATTTGATATTTAACATCATAACTCATTCATATCCGATTAGTTTTAGAACGCATAACAAACATAAGCCATTGGTTGAAAATGACTACTAAAACTAGACCTAAGGTAAGCACATAAAACAAGACATGACTTTAAACACGAATACACCTCCAAAATAGGAAAGGGCAAGACACATCGATAACGTCAGTGAATTCTAGTGGGCAGGATTCGGGGATTGCTGAAGCCGCCCGATGTCCATGCGGCCAATCCACTACTCACACTTCGGAAGAAAGCAGCGGGTGAGTATATTTGATATATTCTTTCATACCGTATTCTGCTGCCCACTGTCTTCTATATTTTGTTTAAAAATTTTCCTAACTTATATTAATTAACTAGCTATTCGGGTTTCTGCCAAACTTCAGCGAAATCAGCCCACAAACGACAATTTTAACTTTGTATGGCGGCCATCTTGTTTTTCCGCCATTTTGGATTTTTTTCCTCGCCCCACACATGTGTTAGCATTTGTCACGATTTTTTGTTCAAAAGGCGACCATGGTAGGTATTACGATTTGGGCGGGCCATCAACCAACTTTTTACCCGGTTCATATTTTCAAAGTTTGGATAATTATATCCATCCTCTGCAGTATGTGCAATAACATGTCAGTGAGTTTCCCAAATAACATGTCAGTGAGTCATGTCAGATTAAGGCGAATAAGTGAGTGATAGGAAATAAATGCGTGTATCGTTAGGTTCGTTTTAAGTTGAGTACAAAAATTATGATGGAATAGCCACCATTTTATCAAGACGTAACGAGACAAGCTGACTGGTACATTCCAGGATACTCGATGCTATTATATTTTACTTGACACTAGCATAATAGTAATAAGTAATTGCCATCAAAGAAAAGAAAACTTTACCTTGCCGAGTCACTACAATATATTATAAGTTTTTAAGGGTTACTCAACTCAAGAATCTTATAAAATCTGTTTTTCAGTTGCAGCTACGAAGACTCCTTAAAATCCAACCACAATGCACCACGGCCCAAAGCATTGCGACCTGATCCAGAACCCAGGTTTCTCCGGAGAGCTTCGTTTGGTCACCAACCCCTAGACGCTCGGCGATTTAATTACAGAAGACAGTCTTTCTCTGAAAATATCCAAAGACACTTTCCACAATTTGAAAGAATCGGTTCTAGCAGTAGAATAACAAAACAGATCTCTTTCCCAAACGTTACAAATATCCCACAGTCATACTTTCTGGGTGCTAAAAAGAATATCAGACGAAAGGAAGTAGTAAATGAGCCCATAGTCGATTACGATCAAAGTGAAGCAGAAGATCTGTTTGATACAAGAATAGATAGAAGATTGAGCACTCAAAACCGCAGGAGAGGAAGTTTCATGGAGTTGAGTGGTCAAACGGCAGTTTTCGTCGCAACTCCTGCCGCAGCAGAGATAATGAGGCGACAGGGAAGTGAGCGATTGATGTTTACAAGACCATTATAGCGTTGACTTTGTAATGAACGTTTTCAAACAGACTTTACCTTTGTATATATGAAAGAGAGGCTAAATATGATATAACAGGTGCTCTGGTTACAAATGAAATGTTGTAATAAATATAATACTGTAGGAAATTCACTCGTTACTTGCTTTAACATTTTTCTTACTATTAGAGGCGCTTGTATAGAGCGTTATAGGGTTCACAATGGATATACATCCATATCTATAGACATTCACGGTGTCATATGCATTGCGCATGTGTTGCGGGTGCGTTGCGGATGTGTTGCGGATGTGTTGCGAATGTGTTGCCGGCTTTAGATAAATGTGTAGGTTTGGCTTATATTTGTATACAACTGATGCCGTTTAATACAATAACAGCATTCGAAAGCATGACATGCTTGAGTTTATATTTCGTATTATTTCATACATTTCTGGAATCGTTTTGTGCATATCGTATTCCATGGACATACAAAAAATAGTTTTAAACGTAGGATCAATGATTAAATTTTGGTCGAAACTGGTAGAAAATTATATAATTTTTACCGTCTTTACTCAATAATACTAAATATATATGATTAGATAATGATGGGTTAATAACTCGAACAGTAATTTATGAAAAAAACCGAAGCTTTTAGCTCTGCTTTTTGAAAGGTTGACTAAGAAAGGTATATGATATTTTATTAGCAGTTAAATCAAATAATAGTTATAGCTGAGGGATTTGGGTGTAACCCTTATCTCAATCAGGGATGAGAACTGGATGATTGTTTTAATCAAAATATGGCTTACTCCAAGAACACAATATTGTATAAAATAAATGATGGGGTATATCCCTCTCCCTATAAACCCCACCCTTGGGTAATATACCTAGTTTTCTTAATAAATGTGAATCGTTCTGTAAATAAGCAATTAGTTGTGTATATTATTCGAAATTATCTACCTCGGCCGGCACACCTTTTAAGTGATCTTGAATTGTGAATACTTGTCATTTTATAAAATACCCGATTAGACACTATAACAGTGGCATACATACATTTTAATAGTAATTCGTTAAATGTATCGTATTATTGTAAATAGATTGCTTTTTGTGTATATTGAATTTAAATACTTAGTGCTTTACTAGAATCGTTATATGTAGTCGTCAAATTGAATATACGTTCTCTACATTATATTTTATAAATGTGCCTTTATCTTGGTATATTATTATGAGGATATTGATTGTTATAGATTTGTTAATATTTTTTTTATGAATTTATAAAATTGTATTTATACTAAATTATTTCTGAATGATGCAATGTTTTTGTCGTGAGTTTGTTAACATGGTTTATCGTTCTAATTGTTATAAGCGTGAATAAATTTAATGTATAAGAAGCTTTCCTAATACATATGAGTTTCGTCTTTACTAAAACGGTAAATAAAAAAAATTAAATAAAACAACATATATGATCTGGATATCGCTAATTCTTGGTATTTTCCAATATCGCATTCTATAATTAGTATTTTATCGTATTCAAATTTTGTTAAGCTATCAATGTCTTGGATGTAACTTATACTAAGTTATTGCTGATATAACTTTTATTAAATTCTTAACTATATCTTCAGGGCATAAACACAGGTTGAAACTGAAATTTTCTGAAATATTTTTTTATGGTATGTAGGAAGACAAACGAGCAGGCGTGTCACCTGATAAACAATCATGCCACCCATAGACGTCCACAATGCCATAGGCAGTGCAGAAGCGTTGCCGGCCTTTAAGGAAAGTGTCAATATGGGAGGGGGGAAGAGAGAAGGGGGAGGGGTTGGGCCTCCGGGACTCAACCGCTCACGGGACGAAGCGCGTTAGCTAAGCTACCTCTCAGACGCCGGTCTTCCGCGGGAGTGTAGCACTTCCCGGGCGAGCCGGCCCATTCAAGCCACGGATATATAATACGCCATTCTTGACAAGTATTCGTCTGCAGCGTGGCTCCACCACTTTAAAGTGAAAATTAAGATGCTTATAACCGTTATGTTTAGAAGACAATTCAAATTGTTCATTATTCAACGGTATCGAAAATATTATTCAGTTATCAACAAGAGAGTTCATTCTATATTCATGCATATAGTGAACAAACTTGAGTATTTTATGCAGTTGTTTTGAGAAAAGACACGACAAGAGACGACACGCCCGAATTGGTACAGATAACATCATAACTTGTACATATGTAACGAAATAGCTACTTATTTCGTCACGAGCTTTACTTTGGAAACCTATAAATGTCCAAAGATATGTTAATGTATTTTTATATCTATGTACTTATATTATTAAGTGCCATTTGGAATAGATCTTCACACAGAAGACTCTTTTTTTTCGTTCACATTTACCACCTTTGTATAGTTGTTTGTATAGAATTGTTAATATTTATGTTTTAATGACTGTAATTTTGTAAATAGATATACATAGATATGTAAGTTCAAATAAAATGAGTTGGTTATTATATTTATCAATTTTTTTAACATTACATCTTGATGCCTCCGCCATGTCAGCATATGGCCAAATTGATTCAATACTTTATTGTACACACAACACGACATACAAGAATTAAACGGAAAGAAGATGTACAAGGGCGAGCTTAACTCAAAATTGAGTTTTCTTCCAGCAAACCCAGGAGTAAAAGAGAGATAAGATAAGCTGTGAGGATAGAAATAAATGTACAACAACAAAATATAATAATAATATACATAACAATACATACTATACATAAACATATAAATAATAATAATATATAATATAATACTATATAAATAAGAGGATACATATGAAGACGTGTTGATGCTTCGAGTTGATATTAAAAGAAATCCAGATTCACTTGAAAACTTTCTATTTACGAATCAAATGATGTAACGAAATCTTCGCTTTTTAAGTTTAAAAGTACGCTTTATTCACGCATCAGGATATTTGTATAGCCCATAGGTGGGCAATCAGAGTTTTACTAAGCTAAGATCCACGAAAAGCAATTGGACAAAGAAAAATAAATTTGTGTATTTGTGGATGTATAATAGTGTGTAACTGTTCAGACCTCATTCATATCCTAGCTGATATATAGTTTTTAATATGTCTGACAGATGGCGCTGTACCGTTGAATGCATGTCTGTGTGGATATAGTTTGTAATATTTCGGCGATATCCCCTGGCCACTGTTACTGGATCTCACCCGTATGGACTTGTTTCTGTGGGGGTACGTACCTCAAAAGTAAAGTTTAGGAAATAAACTCGACGAGAATCCACCAGGTTAACGGCATCCTGAAATCAATACTTCAGTGAGTGACACATAATACTATTGGTAGATTTCATGATTTCATGAGCCCGACGTGGCTGTCAACGTCGAGACTAACAACAACTAAGACGGAATATTTAAAAAAAAAACCTGCATTTCTGTTCTTCGTGAAAGTAATTGAATTTTATTTATATACTTTGTAGTTATAACTTAAAGTGAAAAGAAGTTAAACTTAAAGTGAAACTAGTGGCTGATTTTTCAGATCCCTGAACCCCAGCTTGTAACAATATCTTATTTCATCCTGTCTAAATCCATCTTTCCTTTCCCCTGGCCTATCTCACTATCCTTTTCCCTTCCTCTCTGCAATCCACGGTCTGCCGTGTCAATGGATGAGTGGCTAGGGGCGAGCTCAGTCACAAGTGCCAACCGTCCCGGGATCGAGCTCCCCCGGGTAATATAGTGCCTTAGCTCAGCGTGCGGGGCTCTGTTGGGGCTGACCTTCAATTTCCTTCGCGGCTCATGGGATACACAATGTTGAATTGAAAAAACCTACATAGAAGTAACCACAAAAAAATGGGCTAAACAGAGACAGAGAACAAAAATTTTCTTTTTACACCCGGATTACTTTTTACCCGGATTTACAGTACAATGTACGCTTTTATCGCTAAAAGTTTTGTAAAGGTTTTTGTAAAGAATCACTATTCTACCATATCACTCCATGAGCCATCATATTTTACACTATTCTAAATTTCCGTTGAAGCTAGCTGAGTAATGCTTTTTGTTTTTTCGACATAGAGTCAATGACTTACCTTCATTTTGATTTATAACTACAATTCAAAGGAGAAGGATGAGTTATGCGAACCATAAACAACATCCGTTTCCATTCTAGTAACAAAAGACGGGTGTCGACAACTCTTGGCGCGGATTGCCAATATTTGTCGACAGCAAACGATAACCACTAGATTCACATGATTAAAGAAATCCTAATTTCAATTTCAGTCCACACGAACTGAACTGAAAATGCATGAATCCGAAAATTAGGTTAGGCTCTTCTTTAAAAGCCTGTTTTTATAACAATTAAAACAGAAAGAAGAAGAAAGAAAGGACAAATTTATTACATAATCCACAATACAGTAAACAAAGGAATATACATATAACATAAGGAAAAATAAAATACATAAAAATAATATTTAACGAATAAAACCTAAATTATTATAGATTATTAATGGAGTCAGGCGTTACTTTGCAGAAATCCATCACTATGTGGACAGTCAAAAGTCAGTTTTACTTAGCTAAGATCCGCGACATGCAAAATTATAACAGAAAATTAATAATGTGTGTTTTTCCGTTGGGTTAAGTGGATTTATTTGCAACTTAAACCAAAAACTTACCGAAAATCGGCCATCAATTCTCCACCCACAAACCACTATACACAACAACAAACACACACTACCACTTTGCCACCAAACGACACGTGTTTGGCCCCAACATGAGGCATCGGTTGAGGCGAAACACGTGTCGTCACACTTTTCGGTTGTCTTCCGTAGAGTCTACTATACCTGAAAGTGCCTCGTGTTGAGGCGAAACACGTGTCGTTTGCAAGGTGGAAAAGTGGTGGTATGTGTTTGGTGTTGTGGATAGTGGTTGGTAGGTGGAGAGTTGCTGACGATTATTTTCGATAAGATTTAGTTTAGGTTCCCTGTAAATCCTCTATCCAGCAGAAAAGCACGCATTATTAATTTTCTAGTTTTGTTGGTTTGTCGCGGATCTTAACTAAGTAAAAGTTCTATCCACATAGCAATGGATTTTCGCAAAGTAACGCCTGACTCCATTAATCATCACTAGAATTCTTATTAACCATTCCAACTAAACTAGCAATGCTTGTGCATATGGTTCACATCAATAGTCCAGTGGAAAATACGAATTCACGACGTTCAGATCGTAAGGCTGAGGCTTACCGACTGCTTAATTCATGAGGAGCCATCCATTGGGGTCGACGTAATGTGACATTGTGTGTCAAGGGACAGGGGATCAAAGGCTTTTTGATGTCACATTTCGAAATCTAAAACACTAAACCTCGAAAATTATACGTAAACCAAAAACTTATATATATATATATAACTAACTCGATCGATACACGAGGGATATTTCTGACATTCCTCACCATTATCAAGGCATTACAGCCGCGGGTGGGCCTTAGCCTGGTTATTTACTGAACAAGGCTAATTTCCACCCGCGGCTGTCTCCTGTCTGTCTTTTCGAGTCGGATCTTAGTTTGGCTTTTTCTCTCCAGCCCCTCACACCTTTAACCTTTTCGTCCTCGACATCTACCCATCTAAGCTTATAAATTCCGTGGCTTCTACGTCTATCTGGTTTGCCGTCTAGTAGGCGTTTGGGTACTCTATCCTCATCGTCATCAAGGCGTCCAATTTTGATGGTTTTAATGACGTTCGGGTCATTGTATAGCTTATAAAGCTCGTGATTGTAAAGTGTATGCCATCGCTCATTATCCAACACAGGACCAAAGATACATTTATAATATTCAAAACGAAAACAAAATGACTGATATGCCAATGATAAACAATATTAACGATTGGATCCAAAATCCGTGGACACAAGGTGTTTGAGTTTTGATATCTTTTATTGAGATTATGAATCGTTTATAGTTTTTTAATTGATCTTTTGTATTCTCAATTATCTAAAATATTTAGACTGTAAGTTAATTTTATAAAAGGAAAATTGCTAGTATAAACTAAATAATTACTCTTTTACTACTAAATTTTGTCGTCGAAGTAAAAGAAATAGCAGGAAAATTGTACATTAGGAAAACCAGGGATAGCAATCAATGAAAAATTTGGAATAGGCCTTTGTTATTAGACAAACAGATAACAAAGATGACTATGTATAACATATGTTTAGTATTGTCATATTACTTCGTATGTCATATATTATGTTTTGTCTCTTTCCTTTTCTCATTTTCACGTGGTCTCCGTCGCGTTAACATTAAAATATTATTTGAGTGTTTTGTGAACATTTAAACAAAATAAGCCAGTGTACAGTGGTTTCATGATTTTATTAAACAACATTATTTTAGTATATTATGTATTTATCCGAATAAAGGCTAATATTATTATATTATTATATTATTATTATAACTTCTAAATATAAAACATAAAAAATGTGACGTCACACCAGGGGGGGACACACCAGTGTCACACCTGTGACAACGACGCAGGGCAAAAAAACATAAAATACGTGAGACGTAATTTATGGTTGGCCCCTTAATCAAACTGTGAATTTAAGTTTTTTCGTATTGAGCAGATGAGCATATAATTCACAAAACCGTCTGTCTATTCCTCGTACAAAAGTTAATTGGAATTCAACAAAGAACGATATCTACGAATCTGTAAGTACGTAAAACGTTTCAAATCGAAAGAGCTTTAATTAAAAATTTCAAATCATTTCAAATTGCAGTATAGACTGGATTCGTGTGGCCGACGTTAGCAAATACTTATTTCGTTAGAGCTGTAAGTGTCTGGCATAATTCGAAGGATGGATTCGAATACATTGGATGTAATTAATCCCCATCTTATCATGTTGATCCCGGGCGAGGGGTTTGGCTTTACAAGTGGACGGGTAGGACAAGTCTCGTAGAGAGTGAGCGGGTGGTCAACGTAATCCATTTACGTAAGGCGTAGAGGTCGATGCACGAAGCGACTGTTGGACACTACTGCCTTTAAATTATAAAGGCAGTTTATAACCGCCTCCTTTTTTGTTCACTTTAAAATGGTTATTATTGGGACCTATCTAAGATTATTCTAAGGAGTATAAAAACAAAAGAAACAAATTAAAATTATACGTGACAACCCTAATGGCTCATTAATGGAGTCAAGCGTCACTTTGCGGCAATCCATTACAAATATGGATAGTCAAACTTACTTTGATAAGATCCGCGAACACAAATCGTAAAGATAATAGTGTGGGTATTCGAAGAAGTGTATAGAGAACACGCCGGTAAACGGCAGTCAGTAAATCCTCCAACACCTCACCATGGTCACTAACGTTGGCAACGTCAAACACACACTATCGTTTTATACCATAAACATAATGCGATTCGCCTCGAAACAGGGCATCATCACGTGTAGAAGACTCTATAAAAGATAGTCCTACAGACAATTTTCAAATCTTCTATACACTTTAAATTATTTAAAGAGATACTCAAATACTCTTATTATTCAATATGTTACTCAAATACTCTTAGCACTTTTAAATTCTCTATACACTTTTAAATTCTCTATATAATTTAAAATTATCTAAACTCTTTAAAATTCTCTAAACACTTTAAAATTTTCAATACCCTTTCAAATTGTCTATACACTTTTAAATTCTCTATACATTTAAAATTATCTTAACACTTTCAAATTTTGTATACACTTTCAAATTCTGTATACACTTTTAAATTCTCTATACACTTTAAAATACTCTAACAACTAAAATTTTCAATACCCTTCCAAATTTTTTATACACTTTAAAATTCTCTATACACTTTATATTTGTCAATACCCTTTCAAATTCTCTATACACCTTAAAATTTTCAATACACTTTCAAATTCTCATTACATTTTAAAATTCTCTATACACTTTTCAATTCCCCAAAAATTTCTTCGTAAACACACAATATTATTTTTCTGATTTGTATTAGCGGATCTTAGCAAAGTGAGTTTGACTATCCATCTTTATCAATTTCTCTTTACCGATTTAATTTCTAGTCCGGGATACATGTGTTTGCATGTATATTATCCATTTTTAAATTATTAGCACTCTTAGGCAACCATTATATGTATGTATGTCACTAAGTAGTTATGTAGTAGCAGAGTTCAGGGTCATAAAGCTTCTTTAGGGGGCGGTAAAAATTAATGGTCGTTATCGCTGGACCGCCTACCCATTAATTTATCGCCGGTTTTTTAGGTTTACTGCGCTTTTATGGCGCGTTTTGGAGAAAAAGCACTGTCGCGGTGTGAAAATGTAGGTGACGGATGGAACCATGCGGTTAGTTGTTTATTTCTCAGATTTTATTATCGATCCTTTTAAACTAAAATTGGAAAACTCATTGATAGGAATTTCTGCATCGTGGTGGTGTGGTGTGATGAAGACAAGGCGAAAATTCAATCAATTAATACCGACGTTGTTAGTTAAGTGAGCGGCACAGAATGCTCTGGCTAGATTTCAAGAGTGTGCCCGACGTGGCGGTCGACGTTTCGACGGAATGATTGAAATAAAACCAGCACTTCTCTTTTTAGTAAAAGTTATTAAATTTTATATAATCCTTTGTAGTGTTTTTCATTATTTATATTTGAAAATCTAATTCTGCCATCGGACAACCTGTATCAAGCTCGAACCGTCCTTTTCGTGCTTTAACTATAAAATAACTAGATTATCCATTGAACTTCGTTTCACCTACGATTTATTTAATTCAAATTAACAAAAATTATATCTCCTGGTTTTTATAAGTGGCATAGCCAAGCTGCATATGAATACTTTGTCAAAAATGGCATATTATTTGGCCGGTCCGCCCGGGGAAGTACCACACTCCCACAGAAAACGGGCGTGTAAGTGGTAGCTTAGCTACCGCGTTTCGTCCGGTGAGCGGTTGAGTTCCTGAGGCCCAACCCCCTCCCCCATCCCCTTCCCATAATATTACTTTCCTTAAAGGCCGGCGACGCTTCCGCACTGCCTATGGCGTTGCGGATGTCTAAGGGTGGCGTTGGTAGCTTTCCATCAGGTGACACGCCTGCTCGTTTGCCTTCCTAAGCCATAAAAAAAAGGCTTATCTTCTCCTGGTATGTTAGCATTTAGGTATGCAATACTTTTAAAAATCGCTCCAAAGAAACTACAGTTTTGTATAAAAACACGTCCGACGATAAAGCCGTCACGAACGCCATCTTTTGAAAATAAAAAGGAGAAAAATAATTTTTCACTCTTCAAGCGGGTCTTATATGTTTTCACTATATATTTTTTTATTTGTAAACCATCCCTGTATTAAAGCGAATTTTTGATTAACGAGAATATTAAAACAAAATAGCTCTCTATTTTTATATATGATACAAAATGTATGTATATATCTCTTCAACGGCGATAAAAACATTTTCTCAAATACATTATTGTTGTATATGTATATATTCAAAGTACATTTGTAGCGCCTCTGTGCGACGCTTCCTAAATTTTGCTGAAATGTACAAATTTGCCGAGTTATCGCCTGTTGGTTGATCTGTCACGTAGTATGCTTACGAAGAGAATACAATATTCATATCCGTTCGATCTACTCGTTAATCTACCATTCTTATATATAATAATAATAATAGGGGGGAGGAGGAGGATTAAATAAAAATACGATCCAACGTCAATTCATCCAAAACAGTCGTGCTATATTACAACACGATTGATCCACTATCACGGACAGTCATATTGTTGCCTATAAGCCTGATATCGTGATAGTGGATCGAACTACACTCGTGGCAGTGATAGTGGATATTAGTGTTCCACGTAACGAGAATATTATAAAAGTGAGAAAAGAAAAACAAATAAAAACTTTGACCTCGCTTATGAGGTCTCCACCATGTGGCATATCGATTTCACTGTCATTGTACCCGTAGTAGTCTTAGGACTTATTGGTAAAAATTTGGATGCCCATTGTCAGTTAGGTTTAGGTAATCGGGTTAAATTGAAAATTCAAAAAGCAGCCATATTATACACAGCTAGGATGATGAGACTGTTTTCTTGGATGCCTAATAAACGAAGCCTAGCGGGATAAACGAAGCCAATGCAGGATGCGTTGGCTTCGTTTATCCCGCTACGAAGGATTAATAACCCAAATAATAATATTATTTTTATAGTGTTTGTTTTTATAGTAATAATATTGTTATAAAAAGAGGAATATGTAAATAGGAGATTATATAATAATATAATAATGAGCGTTTATCAAGGCGGGATTGGTAAACCCATAGAATGACAATCAACTCTTAGACTTTCCTAGATTTAAATGTATACTGTACACTTGAATTTGAACATGTCTATTAATAAGGGATCCTCCTTGTTTTTCCCTTCTTCAAGGGGTGGTTACAAGACGTGAAATTATAAATCTCATGAATCACAAATATTGAGAGCACCCTTAACTTTTTGCGTCGACTGTACATCCACACACACTCGATGCACTGTTCCACTGCAATGTACACCGAAATGACCGGCCATTACCATACAAGGCGTTAGTTTCTTTCGCCATTGAGTCGAAAGGAACTATAAACATAAAGAGATATAGCCGCAAAAAAAACTCAAAATCTTTCCCGGATTTTTCAATCTAAACTTTTACTATTTCTCGCAAATGGTTCAATGAACTCAAAAGAGGAAATTTTAGGGTGATGTTACACTAGATCTATTTGAATTTAAACAGTTTTTTTTAATCTGATATAAAAACGTCTGCGTTAGACCAAAGGGTTAGAAGCGAAATTTTGTCACGATAAAACTTATTTTAATTAATATATTATGTTTAAAAAAATATTTATAAATTGAAAAAATATGTGAATATTACGGCACAATGAATTAAGAAGATTATAACATAGTTTCTGTTTTAAATCATAAGCATTGTATTTATTACTTCAATATCAATATCAGCCCGCGGCAGTCCACTGCTGGACATAGGCCTCCCACAAGGAGCACCACCTAAGCCGATCTTCAACTTCACGCATCCAACTTCTGCCAGCCGCCGCGATCGTGGCATCACCAGCCGGGGGGCGTCCTCCAGCACTCGTCTGTTCCAGCGATTGTCGCATCTCCGACAAACGTGACCAGCCCAGTACCACTTTAGTTTGTGGACAGTCAAAAGTTTTACTTAGCAAAGATCCGCGACAAGCAAAACAATAATAGAAAATTAATAATGTGTTTTTTCTGCTGGATGAAGTGGATTTATTTGAAACTTAAACCAAAAACTTACCGAAAATCGGCCATCAATTCTCCACCCACCAACCACTATACACAACACAAAACACACACTACCACTTTTCCACCTTGTAAACGACACGTGTTTCGCCCCAACACGAGGCATCTTCAGGTATAGTAGACTCTACGGAAGACAACCGCAAAGACTTTTCGGTTGTCTTCGAGAATTGATGGCCGATTTTCGGTAAAATTTTGGTTTAAGTTCCAAATAAATCCACTTCATCCAGCAGAAAAACACACATTATTAATTTTCTGTTATTGTTTTGCTTGTCGCGGATCTAAGCTTAGTAAAACTTTTGACTGTCCACATAGTGATGGATTTCCGCAAAGTAACGCCTGACTCTATTAATAACCACTTTAGTTTGCTAATTCAAAAGACTATATCGGTGACTCACGTTCTCTGGCGGATTTCTTCATTCCGAATCATATCTATCAAGAAAACTTCGAGCATAGCAAAAAGTGCCCCACATTATATTAAATAAACATAGGACAAAACATTTCTCTTAGAATTAGTAGCTATAAGCAATAGAATTATTTATGCTTATAGAGCTGATAGAGGATAGATAGATTGGTACTTAAATATGAAGGATTTAGCCGCGTCAACGTTTAGACAAATTCAGGCTTACATCCATTTAACACTGAGAGAATTCTCTTACTCCAGCGGTGGTTCTAAACCGATAGGACAAGTTTCCAACTTCAAAAAATAAGCCTACTCAATCAGGCCAGCAAAGCTTCTGCGATACCTCTGATATAACGGATGTCTTATGATGATTATTTGCAATCAGTTGGCACGTTTACTTGTTTGCCTTCCAATCCCATTAAAAGAATTTGAATTAACAAGAAAATATGTTGTATTTTCAAAACATGTTATTATTATATTTATAGCTATTGAAAGTCTCTGTCTGGCCGATCCTTTATGTCTTAAGATTGCGATCACCAGACTTCACCCAGCGGTTCGTTATGTTCTTCCATTTATTACGGTCGGCAGCCAATTGGACCAGCTCCACGAAAATGGAGGTCTTATTCTTCTTCAGTTGGTCGGGGATCCATACCATCTCATCGGGAATCTATTCCTGGATCTTTTCCTCTCAACATTTGGATAGACGATCAATTTCTCCAAGTTTTCATCTTGCCGACGGATAATATGTCCAAAATAACTGAGGACCCGGCATCGGCATATCGTGGACAGACGGTCTTTTATTATTAGATATATTAGATATTAGTTCTTTAAGGATCGACACTTTAGTGCGGAATGCTGTCCATAGTATTCGGAGCGTGCGTCGCTAACACCACATTTCGAAAGCGTCTGTTTTCCTCCTTTCCTCCTCTCTAACTGTCCACGTTTCTGTCCCGTACAGAAATATATGAAGCACTAAAGCACGAACTAAACGGATATTGAAAGTAAGAAATAATATTACTTCCAATTGATGGAGTGTATCAGCAGCCCAATGTTTGTGAAGTCGGCAGAAATATTAAGTAAGATTTTTGTTGTGCTAATAAAGTTTCCGCTCGAAAATCTCACAAACTAACCGTAAAGTATCTCTGTCTGACATATTTGCGATCGCCAAGTGTTATTCAAGCAGAATACATAAAAATGTATTTCTTAATATTTTTTTTCTACATATTCACGCCTATCCCCCGCAGGAGTTGGCGGAGACCATAGAACTCCATCCGCTACGATCTCGGCACACCCTCCCCGCCTCCTTCACACTCCATCCAATATTCATCCATTCTTCCTCTCACATTCATCGCAGCGAAACGGATCTCCATTAGTCACTTCTCGCCCTCGTGGGAATCAGGACGTGACGGGTGGCGAACCACGTCGCCGTCATTTTTCAACGAACTAGGTATATTAAAATTCGTCTTAGTGAATCCCACGAGCCGCAAGGGAGAATGGAGGTCAGCCCCAGCAGAGCCCTGCATGCTGAGGTAAGGCACCATAGAACCCGGGGGAGCCCGATCCCCGGACGGTCCATTGGCACTTCGTAATAACAATTGAATTATATCACTCTATTCTTTTATCTGCTATTATTTTATCTGTACACAAAGTATTGTATCTGTACACATATCTCTTCATACAGATATTGTTTAATCATCTCCCATCCGAACAGTTCCACCATCGGGCTACGCGCCACAATGGTAGGCTCCATCCCATCACCTGGATGGCTGGCAGCCTACCACCATCCGACTCAGTCGCAGCTTTCTGCCACGAACTGTGGAATGTGGAAAATATGGAACGACTCACAGTGTATCCATATGAATACGACATGGAGGCTTTCAAGAGACGAGCGTACCTCCAACCTTGATCGACGTCAAAAAGCAAAAACGCCATGAACGACCCAAATTTAAAAAAAAATATAGCGTCGATGGTCTGTCTCAGAGATGTACTATCAATAGAAAATTTTATATAAAGTCAAAATTGACTATTTTTGAGTGATCAGATTGTATGGACAGTCAAAAGTTTTACTTAGCTTAGATCCGCGACAAGCAAAACAATAACAGAAAATTAATAATGTGTGTTTTACCGTTGGGTTAAGTGGATTTATTTGGAACTTAAACGAAAAACTTACCAAAAACCGGCCATCAATTCTCCACCCACCAACCACTATACACAACACCAAACACACATTATCACTTTTCCATCTTGTAAACGACACGTGTTTCGCCCCAACACGAGGCATCCGAAAAGTGATCAGATACAATTTTTTAGAGATGTTAAAAGATTTTTTGACTCTGATGGTAAGTTTACATTTTGCAGTGTGTTATTTTTTCGCTTCTTTGTGTCGATATAATTATCACCTACATATTATATTTTTTAAAATTGAAATATAGAAAAATCTTAAATATTTCAACATTGAAAAATATTATTATTATAATAATTTTTTATCCTGGACATTTAAGGGTTTCTGATGGCAAATTGAAAACCTTAGCATGAATGTCGCCCCCGAAGACATGCGAAACGGCTTGTAACAAATAAATGGCTATCACAATAAAAGCTAGATAATAAAAATAAAATCGAACAATATCCATCCAATCGTTTTAATGGCTTGAAAGAGTGCAAGGATGTCCAATGCATTTATTGTGTACTTCGGATTGGATCCCGAGGGTCACGTTAAGATGGAAGGTGGCGCCAACGCTCGATTAGTTTGACATGTAATTTTAATACATGGGTGTCCAGTTGCAGAATTAGATTATATATAATAATTAATAAACGCCTGCTTACGTCACACTGCTAGAGAGATTTTTGTTAATGGTAGAGCCACGCTGCAGACGAATACTTTGTCAAGAATAACATAATATTTGTCTGTTGCATGAATGGGCTGGCTCGCCCGGGGAAGTACCACACTCCCGCAGAAAACTGGCGTCTGAGTGGTTGCTTAGCTACCGCGCTTCGTACGGTGAGCGGCCTGAGTTCCGGAGGCCAAACCCCTCCCCCTCCTACTCCCACTCCCATAATGTCACTTTCCTTAAAGGTCGGCAACGCTTCAGCACTGCCTATGGCGCTGGGGTTGTCTATGGGCGGCGTTGATTGCTTTCCATCAGGTGATACGCCTGCTCGTTTGCCTTCCCATCCCATGAAAAAAAAAAATTCTTCCCTAACAAATTAATAAGCCGTTTCGGTGATACTCCTAGTCACCCAGGTCGCCGGATACTACCTCTATATATTTATATGTACTTCAAAAGTAAACTAAGAGTGGTACGGAATACTGTGGCCAGATTCCGTGAGTGTGCGGACGTCGCGGTCATCATTTAGAAAAAATAATTCCTCTTACTCGTAAAAATTATTTTATTTTTGTAGTTGTTTATTATTTATGTTTGTAAACCTAATTCTCTTATCGGACCGGTTTAATATTTGTTTTTACTTATCGATCAGGGAGTATCTTCATCCTAGCCGCCTATCCGGTAGTTATGGTATTGGCACACGGGTACGCGACCACGGCCTCCTGAGCGAAAATAAAAAATTCAAAAATATCAATTTTGTACATACTGTCAATGAATGGAATTAGATACGGCTTTATCGTCTTACTGACGTGTATACAAAACTGTTAGTTTCTTTTGATCGATTTTGAAACGTTTATTTTATTTTAAATCGTTTTTTCTTTTTATTTTTTGGGAGAAGACTTTTTTTGGAAAAGGTTTTATTTATTTAGAAAAGTCTTGATTTAAGTGAATATAGATAGGGGATTGATCTCGATGAATTGAAATTGGAACATTGATCAAAAGTTATGATCATATAAATTGTAGGTGAAACGAAATCCACCGGTCCCTTCTAAGGGTACCCTTGGCAAAGAAGAAGTTTCTACTTCTTTGCCAAGGGTTTTCAGTCTACGCATTTTGTGTTTCTCATAAAAGAAGGTTTTCCTTTGCAAAATAATACGCTACAACAGCGCCAAGTTAGCCAAGCTTAGATGGACTTAAAATGCATTTAAATAACACTAACACTAAGACTGCACAAGCCGTGAATATCAGACGGTTAATTCCAAATAACGATGCAGACGGGGCCGTATAAGCGGTTGATGTATAGCCCTACAACAACCCGGATTATTTCAACCGGGAGTTCATCCCGGTCGCTAAGTGGCCGCCGCTTATAACTAATTGGTCCCTAAATTGCAGTCGCCCGAAATTAAAAGCGATTTATTACATCGCATTAGATTAGAGACACACACACACACACATATATATATATATATATATATATATATATATATATATATATATATATATATATATATATATATATATATATATACACACGCTTATAATTTATACTAGGTTCTGCCCGCGGCTTTGCTCGCGTGGAATTTGCCACATTATGTTTCGTGACAGATCATTTTAAATAAATAATTTTTTTTTTACTTCATTTATTGTTCTCAATTTTGGCTGTAGTGGCTGCCACATAAAAGGTAGATATATGCTGTCGCGGACTGTCCACATTTTCCTTATAATATTAGGCGGGTACACGACCTGTTATCCCTTTTCGAAGTCTATACGGATGTAAACCGAAGCCAATTTAACGTAAACAGACGTAATATGTGTTCTTACAATTCCCCTTCAGCGTACATATAATGTCGAGCTAAGCCCGTTCTCTCGTTTTAATGTTTGGTGATTGTGTTATTTACTCCATCGTTTGCAGTTTATTACAATATGGGAGGCGGAGGGGAGATTGGGGGGGAGCAACATACGCACTTTGTCATGCCTCCATAACGTGCGTTGCTGAGGTGAAGTCACACTGGGACACCGCTTTTTATTTTAGACATAATCATCATCATATCATCCTCTCTAAATCCATCTTTCCTTTTCTCTTTCTCTTTGCTAATGCACAGTTTGCCGTGCCAATGGATACGTGGCTAGGGGTGAGCTTAGTCGCAAGCGTGCCGACCGTACCGGGATCGGGCTCCCCGGGTACTATGGTGCCTTACCTCAGCATGCGGACTTCTGCTGGGGCTGACCTAAAAATGACGGCGACGTGGTTCGCCACCCATCACGTCCTGATTCCCACAAGAGCGAGAAGCGAATAACAGACAGCCATTTCGTTACGATGAATGTGAGAGGGAGAATGGTTGAAAAGATGGATGAGTGTGAGAGAGAGTATATATATATATATAATATATATATATATATCAGATGAGGTTATGTTATTTCAAAGAAATAATAAAAGAACTACAAAGGATATAAACGAAATTCAGTAAACTTTCCAAAGAATGGAAGTGTGGGTTTTTATTTTAAAAAAAAACATTCTGCTAATGGCGGTTTAATTTTTCTTATTATGACCATGGCGTTGATAATGACGACTGAACTAGGATATTTCTCGATCTTTCCCTTCTTTAATTTATATGATTTTATATCAAGTTGGATATCGATATCAAGTTGATATAAAATATCTTACTAACTTAATATTATAAATGCGAAAGTTTGTGAGTATGGATGTATGTTTGTTACTCTTTCACGAAAAATCCACTGGACGGGTTTGGATGAAACTATACAGTAATATAGGTTATATATCGGAATAAAATATATACTACAATTTATATTGATTTTATGTAATTTTAGTCGTAATACATGTCAATTAAGTCGGATAAAAATCTGGCAGGTGAGAGCTATCTTGGCGTACCCTGCCTAAACCATTGGAGTTACATAAATGTTATGTACGGTAGAATTGTTTGTCTTGAATAGTTCTAAATAAAAGTCCACGACAGCATATATCTACCTTTTATGTGGAAGCCACTATGACCAAAATTGTGAACCATAAATTAAGTAAAAAAAATATATTCATTTAAAATGATCTGTCACGAAACTTAATGTGGCAGACCCAATATCATGCGAGCGAAGCCTCGGGAAAAAGCTAGTCAGTATATAAATAAAAATAATGCTGGAGTCCCAGTGTGGAAGAAACCACGACGTCACAGTGTCATTGCCCGGGGCAGCTGTTTTCCTTCAGACGCATCTCCGTATCATGTTCTCACGTGTCCTGAGATTTGAGTTAGGACGCACCTGCCTCGACCTATTTTTAGTTCACCAAATAGCGTATCATATTTTTAATATATATTTCGCGATTCAGGCTTCTTTCAAAAAACATATTTATCACTTCAATATCGATATCAGCCCGCGGCAGTCCACTGCTGGACATAGGCCACGTATTTGAAGATGTATTTACATACATACAAATTGTCACGCCTGTCTCCCATGGGGGTAGGCAGAGATCACAGATCTCCATCTGCTACGATCCCGGCACAACTTCCTTGCTCCCTCCAAATTCATCCATCTTTTCAACCATCTCTCCTTTCACAATTACCGTAGCGAAACGGCTCTCCGTTAATTGCTTCTCGCCCTCGTGGGAATCAGGTTAAATTAGTTAATAAGGTTTATTAAAGTTTGTCAAAGTGAATGAAAGGACGACCTTTGCCCACGAAGTCAATGGTCGCGGGTTCGATTCCCGCATCGGAATAAATATATATATATAGATTTATAAATAATTATTCCGACTCTGGTAACCCCCCCAATCCGCATTTCCGTTCCTGCTCTTTCTTTTCTTCTCTATTCTTTCCCATCCTCTCCGCCAATCAACGGTCTGCCGTGCCAAAGGATGCGTGGCTTAGGGCGAGCTTAGTCACAAAGCATGCCGACAGTCCCGGGATCGGGCTCCCCCGGGTACTATGGTGCCTTACCTTAGCATGCAGGGCTCTGCTGGGGCTGAACACCATGCTCCCTTGCGGCCCGTGGGATTCACTTTTTATTTTTTTTATATATTCACGCCTATCCCCCGCAGGGGTTGGCAGAGACCACAGACCCCAGCAGAGCCCTGCATGCTGAGGTAAGACACAATAGTACCCGGGGGAACTCGATCCTGGGACGTTTGGTGTATTTACAGTTTGCTAAAATACTTTAGATAAAATAAAATTAGCTTTAGTTTAAATTCGAAGGGATAAATCTTTTCCTGGGATATCAGAAAAAGTTTCCTAACAAAAGTAATTAAGCAACAAATCTTGGAAAATAACTTTAGTAAGGAACGATTAATTTTTCTAACTTTTATATTAAAAATATCGAGTTATTTTTTTTTACATCAGAATATCCTTATTGATTGAAATAAACCTATTTTTCTCCGTTAAACTTTTAATTCTTTTAAACTATTTACACTAACTGAAACTTTTTTAACTAGATGAAACCAGTATTTTGTAATTGCAACTTCAAACTTTCTTTGTACATTAGAATGCTCCTGTTACATCTGGCTCATTCTTCAATACGGATGTTAAGCTTAGACGCTTAAAGAAGACCCCAGAAAACCTATAGAACCGTTCGAAGTGTGGGCATATAGACGAATGCTCGCTATTAGCTAGACTCAAAAAGTAGCCAATGACGAGGTCAACTTTTGCATGCCGTTAAAGGTAGAAAAGTTCCTTACCAGGCATGAGATGACAGGTACAAGTTGCTGCAACTGATCATGATAGAGAAGTCGCGGGAAAAGTTGACAACAAAAGACAAGTTGGTCGGAGAAGAAAGTCTTGGCTACGTAATATCAGGGAGTGGACCGGGATAGCGAGTGCTCTAAAACTGCTGCACCTCGCGAAGGAAGAGGAGAGTTGTGCTTCGAAGAGGAACCTTCGCAAGTCGGAGAGACACTCTTAGAAGAACAGACTAAACGAAAACATAAAAATCTAAATAAAACATACATATTTATGTTTATATTATGACAACCGATTCGCTCAGTGGCAGGGCCCTCCGCCCGCGGAGTCAATGGTCGCGGGTTCGATTCCCGCATCAGAATAAATATTTATATGGATTTTATATGTTTATTCCGAGTCTGGTAACCACCCCAATCCACATTTCCTTTCCTCCCCTTCCTTTCTTCTCTATCCTTTCCCTTCCTCTCTGCCAATCCACGGTTTGCCGTGCCAATGCGGGGGATAGGCGTGAATATATAAAAAAATAAATAAAAAAAAAACATACATATGATCACGTCTTTTTCCCGTAGATGTAGTCAGAGACTACAGATTTCCATCTGCTATGATCTCGACACATTTTCCTTGCTTCCACCACATTCATCACTCTCTTCATGCAAGCTGTCTAGTTAAGGGTTTTCTTGACCTGACCTCGCTTAAAAACTTCGGCAATTTGGTCAAGGTACGTTATCTTTAATCTCCCTCGACTGACCTTTCCATCCACATGCGCAAAGTAAATTTTTTTTGCCAGTCGTCTTTCATCCATTCTCTCTATGTGCCCAAGCCATCTATGCATCCCTTTCTCAAGTTATGTATCCAGCTACAATAGTCCTTTGTTGAACAATGGAGGACAACTGTCTACAAGAATTACCGTTTTCAGGATTTTTATGTTTCTTAATGAAACGATTTTGAATTCGGCTTTTATGAACATAATCGAGAAGGTAAATGAAGACAATATACAGCGAGAAAAGAGTTTAAAAAAAGATTTTCTTCAGCATAGAAATAATAACTTTTTTTTAACAAATAAATGAAATTACTGCAAAATACTACTTAAAAATATATTTATATGAATTTGAGATAATTCTACATTATAAATTCACACAAATTACAAGTATTATAATTGTTTTATATAAACCAACATTAACTTTTATTAATCTGCCAACAGATGGCGCTATACTCCATACAAAATTATTTTTGTCTATTGCATAAAATAACCGGTTGGCTCGGAAGATGTTCAACCAAGCCGACAATGGACCACACCCACACCTTAATAATTTTGCTCCCCTTCACGCTCGCCCACCTGAGGGACGTCCACTCCCACGCGAAATCCTCCTGTCACCTCCTGGCTCCCGCGAGGGAAGAGGGCCAGCGACGGACCCAACGTAGGAATAGGTTCAGCCATATCTCGACGACGCGAAGTCGTTAAAGGACGCCCAAAAGCCGCTAGGAATAGCGGCACCTAAGACCGGGGGGCGGTTGCCCCATTGAGTTGCTGCACGAGCAGTGGGGTTCATCCCCGAGGCTCGATCCCACACCTCTGCGCGGGGTGTGGACGTCCCCGATTGATTGATTGCATAAAATAATAAAATGATGATATTAATTCTCGTCTGGATCGTAGATGTTGATGCTGGTAGCCTGTTAGGCTTTTACAGCTTTATCGTATACAGTACCCGAGGACTAGGGGCCCTCGGGCAAGATGATGATTTGGTGAAACCTGCGCTAGTCGCAGGTTCCAATTTGACGTTCTGTCGATCGCGTGTGCACGTGTGTGTGCATATTATAACTTTAAACGTGTCATGATGCTACGTTAAACGCGTAGGGAGTTTTGGCCTAACAGTATGGTCCCTGGTAGTCCCCTAGGCCCTAAGGTCTAGGGGGTGAGAACCGACCGGGTACGTGAGTGAACCTCGTGTACGCGGCCGGTGTAGTGTTGTTACCTACGCTGAGTGCTCGGCTAGTGCCGGGGTGCGTGTGAGTGTAGGTGTCTTGGGGGGATCCGAATGACGCCGTTTCGTCATCTGGATCGTGTAGTACGTTGCGCGGTCGCCGTAGTATGGGGGGCGCGTTTGGGTCGGGCGAGTAATTGACCGAGCGTACCACCAGTGGATTTGGGTGGGAGTCCGATCTCTCGAAGTGACGCTTCGAGAGGTGCTTAAAATACTGCTTGACACTCGGCAGGTTGAGGTCGCTATGTAAGTCGAGGTTGCGCTGGAACCACCTAGCACCGGTGGCTCGACGAATGAAGCGGTTTTGTATCGCTTGCAGTTTTTTGATTTTACTTTTGTGAACGTGCGCAAAGGCAACGCTGGCATAAGAAAGGATCGGACGGACGCATGTTTTGTACAGGAGTAGCTTGTGTCTGAGGGACAGCTTGCTACGGGCGTTGATCAATGGGTGGAGACGGCCAAGGACGAAGGCCGCTTTTGAACGAGCATTTTGGATGTGCTTTGCGAAACTTAAACGGTTGTCGAGGGTGACGCCAAGATACTTGACAGATTTCTTCCAAGGGATGGGTCTGCCAAAGAGAGTGATGTCGGAGAGTTGGCTACTTAGCTTGTGGGAATTTTTGGGGGTGCCCCTTGAAAAGTAAATCGCTTCACTCTTCTCGGGGTTGACCTCGATTTTCCATTTTTGGAACCATTCCCCAAGGGTGGTGGCCGCCATTTGTAGGCGTTTGGACACACGGTATTTTAATCTGTCGGAGGTGTAAAGCGCGGTATCGTCCGCGAATAGGGCGAGCGACACGTTCGCATGCTTGGGGACGTCTGCGGTGTACAGAGAGAACAAAAGGGGGGACAGGCAAGAACCCTGTGGTACTCCGGCCCTGAGGGGGCGGGGGGAAGAGCGCGTGCCTTCTACGCGGTATCGGAAGGTTCGATTGCTAAGGAATGCTCGTATGATGTGTACGAGCCTATCGGGTACACCCATGTGGTACAGTTTGTATAGCAAACCGTTGTGCCAGACCTTGTCGAAGGCCTTAGCTATATCGAAGAAAACTGCACCAGTGTTTACGGGTTTGCGCTGGGAAGCGCCGTCTAAGATATGCTCCGTGAGGCGGAGCACCTGCTGAGGGCAGGAGTGCTTTTCCCTAAACCCAAATTGTTCGTTTGGGATGAGATTGTTGGACTCGGCGTGTGATTTGAGCCGGCTCAGTACTACACGCTCATAGATTTTCCCCAGGGTACTGAGGAGACTGATGGGTCTGTAGCTAGCAGCGAGGTTCCGGGGCTTGCGGGGTTTTGGAATGCCGATGACGTCGGCTTCTTTCCATACGTCCGGGAACGAACTGGTCGCGAGGAGCACGTTAAATATGTTAATAATGATTGTTAGGAGCGGTGTCGTCAATAGTTTGACGACCCGCATGCTAATGCCGTCGGCACCCGGGGCCGTGCGGCTTTTGGAGTTTTTAATGATAGATTTGATTTCGTCGAGTGACACGGGTGCCAGTGGTTCGTCCGCTGGTGGTACAGAGTTTCGGCGCGTGACTTCGTCCTCCACATGCGCAGTGTGGATAGGATCGAACGATAGGGTTGAAGGGGTGCATTGGGCCTCCAGACTGTCGGCTAAGCACTCAGCTTTATCCGAATCATCAAACGCGAGCGCAGTGCTGTTAGATCTGACAAGCGGAGGGAGGGTCGCGGAGGAGTCTGTCTTGAGAGTCTTTGCCAGGCGCCAGTATGCGTGGTTGTCTGGCGATAAGTCTGCAAGCAGGTTGTCCCAGGTTTGGTTCCGAAACTCGGCTATGCGCTCTTTTACAGCCCTTTGCAGGCGGCGTAGCCGGGAACGGTTATCGTCAGTTTTGTAGAGATCGTACCGCCTAAGGGCGGTATTTTTAACTCTAATCAGACGCCTGAGATCTCCGGGGAGGGCCCAGCGGCGATCATTTGTCGCTCGGACCTCTTTCGAAGAGACGTCGATCGATGTGCTTATGTGAGCGGACAGAGAGTTGATTGCTTGAAGAGCAGCATTTTGGGAGTCTATGTTGGAGGGTATATTTTGTAAGTGGGCGGAGCTAGAAGACTCTAAGTTGGACGCTAGTTTGCGCCAATTGATAATTTTCTTTGTAGTGACCGGGGAGATGTGAGGTTGGCCTAGTTTAAGAAGTACTGGCCTGTGGTCAGAATCTAATTCATGGAGGGTTTCAATTGAGTGAATATCTAGTGAGATGTTTTTTAATAGGGTAATGTCGAGAACTTGGGGTGTCTGGCCCGGACAGGTCGGGTAGCGCGTCGGTGATTGGGGTGCAATAACATCGAACTGTAGTTGAGCTGAAAGCCTGAATAGGGTGTTGCCGTTTGTGTTAACTGAGGTGGAGTTCCAGCTGTGATGTTTGGAGTTTAAGTCTCCGCACAGAATGACTGCTGGATTTAAATTGAGGAGGGTCTCAATGTCTTGTTTGATTACGTTCTTTGTGGGGGGAAGATAGACAGAGGCTATGGTGATGGGCGCGTGGCCGGTCATGGCAATCATGCATAGTGATGCCTCAATGTTGGACAGTGACGGGGTGTCAAGCGGAATAAAGTGCAGAGACTTTTTGTAATAGATAAGGGTGCCACCGCCTTTAGAGCGGAGCCTGTCATTTCGGACAATATTGTAGTTTGCGATTTTTGGGTCGCGAGCACTAGGTTTTAAAAAGGTCTCTTGAATAAGCATAACATCGATCGAGTAATCGCGAAGGAATTCAGCAATTTCGTTGCGCTGTTGCGGTTTGGTGTATCGGGAGCCGAGGCTGTTCGCGTTGTAGTACGCGACAGTCAAGGAGCGAGGTTTGATTCTACCTAGAGTAGCCATTTGTGGTTGTAGATAAGTGATGATGATGTCTGATGTGCTAAATAAAAGCATTGATGATGATTAGTGGGCTTGAAATTCCCACAATGAGTTTATTAGGCTCATGTGTGCAATCATCGCATTTAGCCTATCTTGACCGTTTCTAGCGGTCCTAATTTTGTGCGCGAGAGTGCGTACTTCCGTCATATTAACGGAAGCCAAAAATTCGCTAACGAACGTGAAGTCGGCGATTAAGTCGCTGGTATTGTTGTTGGCGACGTTCGGTTCCGGGGTAGATAACACTTGGGCGGGTTTATCTTGCGCGCTAATGAGCGGATTAGTGACCGCTTTGTTGGGATACAGCGGCTTTGTCCACGCGTTTTGGCGAACAATGGGTGTTGGGACTTTATTACCCAGGGCGGGTTTTGATTCCGCGGACTGGGGGTTTGTCTTTGTTTGCGGCGGCGCAGGTGTGTGCGGAGGTACGCTAATAGCCTTAGACAAAGGCAAAGGGGCCGCGGGTTTTTGTGTGGCCGTTTGTGTGGCCATTGTCAACGAACTGTTGTTTTTTGCAGCTGCAATTGCTGCGTTTCGTTTGTGGCGAAGTTTTTCGCCGCCGCGGGTGCGATTTCTACGGGGAGCGCGAGGGCAGCCTCCGTAGTTGGCTGTGTGGCCCTCCTGACTGCAGAGAATGCAGCGGGGGGTTCGGGAGATTCCGGGGTGCGAGGGCACTCCGCGGAAGGATGATCGCCCGCGCATTTGACGCAGCGTGGGCGCGCGTAACAGTTACGCTGACAATGGCCATACAGCTGGCAGCGGTGGCATTGATTTGAGCGGCCGTTTTTGCGTGGGGCTTCGAAGGCGATGCCCGATAGACCGCATATTCGGTTAACGTTAAATATTTGTTTGCCCTCGGGACTAAGGTCGAGGGTGGCTAGGACGAGGGGTAATTCCGCTCGAGTGCGGCGACTGCGCATCCTAGCGACGGAGATTACGGGGAGCGATTGGTTTTTGAGGTCGTGGGTGATATCCTCGATCGTTAGTTCGATGGGGAGTCCGCGGATGACGACGCGGAGGCGGCGCTCATCTTGGAGCGCATAAGAATGGAACGAAATGTTCCTCTCTTTGAGGTGCTTGGTGAGAGCACGGTGATCGTTCGCGGTACGGAGGGTAACGCGGATACCAACGGCGATTGCGCGCGCGTGGGTGTAATTTACTTTATTGGTGTTCATCCACGCGGACACGTTGTTCCACATGGACTTGTCCTGTAGAATCACTGGTGGGGGAGTCTTTTCCGCGGTGGGTCGCGGGGGCTCGCTGCGCTTCGGTTGCGCGGGTTTCTTAGCTGGCGAGGGAGCGGGGGACGTAAGCGGAGAGACCGCTTGCTCTATTGCCCTTTTGGTAGGGCGTCTACGTGCGACGACGGTGAAGCCGTCGTCTTCGTCGTTTGGGACGACACCGTTTTGTTCGGTGTCCATCTGAGTGATCGCTTGGCTCGTTGCGGGTAACGCAGATGGGTGCGCAGCGGAGGGCTCGGTGCCCGGGGACACGGACGCGTCCGAGGTGACGGGGATTACACCGGTTTGCTCGGTGTCCATCAGGAAGACCGCTTGGCTTGTCGCGGCGGAGGGCTTGGGGTCTGGGGTTACGGACGCGTGACATACACACACAGAGGTGACGGGGGTTTGGGTCGTTGCGAGGGTGGCATTCCTGTGCGACAGGAATTTTTCCAGTCCTTCGGGGTATCGCGCTGCTAAGCGCGCAAACAGGCCTACTGCGGCCGAAGCGGTTATTATGGTTACCTCATCCGACAAATCGAAGGCGGTGTCAGCGGTGTCGGGGTCCGACATTTGGCGGTTTTTGGAGCCTCCACGCCCGAGGCGTGGAGGGTGTGTAGCCTAGACTAATATAGTCTCGTTTTCGCACCTAGTGGGCGAAACCGGGGTGAATATATTGAAAGGGACTTACCCAAGCGGGAAGTATCTAAAAACACACAGCACGAAAAACCGCAGATCGGAACACTGCCACCGAAAACTTGCACAAAGAGTGACTTTCTTCGTTCAGCACTGTCACAGTTCACTGCACCCAGACACGACGCGTGGCTCGCGAACTCAGACAGTGGATATCTGAGAGTACGTTTGACTCTCCTCGGTGCGTGCTGCCCCACCAGGTGAGACCCTGACGGGAGGCCCGGTAAAGCGCCCGCAAGCGGAGAGAAAACGCACTGTAGTTTTATGGGAAGAGTACCCGTAAATCGCGATCGCGTATAAAGCGGGGGAGTGCGAGCCGGGGCTCAAGCACAAGATAGTCGAACAGCGCAGCCGCTCTTCAGAGGGAGCGGCGTAATCGAGACACGTCCGCACAGTCCGACGGATCGGGTGCGAATGATATTAATTCTAATACGCCGCCATACACTATACCTAACACGCGAAACATCTCACCACCGCGATGCAGGACCGTAATATTAAGATTCGTACACTGATCACAGACAGACAGATCTTTTTCTAATTCAGCTAGACACTGTTGTCCGTCCACAAGTATTTGCTCATTCGCGTAGCCATCAAATATTTATTTAAAAAGGCTTAAATGAATTTAATATTACAGCACCTGCCGCTTTTCTGTTTCGCTAATTTTGAAGGTCGTCTCTAACAACGCAGCGAAATCTCCACAGCTGTCGATGAATGACAAGGAAGCCGCACGGTGAATAAATATCTAATGAACTGGTGTTTACATAGAGACTTGAAATTGGTCAAAGTTATAAGTGATTGTAACAAGTTAATATTTTTTGTTGTTGAGCTCGAAAATTGATAATCATATATGTATAAAGTAAAAATTTAATCAATTGTATTATCTTTTTACTCAATATCAGCCCGCGGCAGTCCACTGCTGGATATAGGCCTCACCCAAGGCGCGCCACCTAGCCCGATCTTCGGCTACACGCATCTAGTCTCTGCCAGCCGCCTTGCGCAGATCGTCGCTCCATCTAGCAGGAGGGCGTCCCACACTACGTTTGCCGAGTCGCGGTCTCCACTCCAGCACTCGTCTACTCCAACGATTGTCGGTTCTCCGACAAACGGTCCAGCCCACGGTCTTTTTACTATAAGGCTCTTATTTTTTAAAAATATACAGATGTCCAGTGGCAAAATTAGGTTTTCAACCTTAACTACAACTTTCAAACAAGTATTTTTCGACCATATTTATATTAAGTTATAGGTCGAATAATCCTTGCTTGAAAGAAGTGTTTCCTTTTTATGGGATAGCAAGGCAAATAAGCAGACATGTCACCTGATGGAAAGCGATCAACGCCGCCTCTAAACATCCGCAGTGTCATAGGCAGTCCAAAAGCGTTGCCGGCCTTTAAGGAAAGTGTCGTTATGAGAGGGGGTAAGTGCATTGGGCCACCGGAACTCAAACGCTCGAGATGGAGCGAAGATTTAAGCACGGCTGCTGGCAGGAACTGGGTACATGAAATCGAAGATCGAACTCGTGTCGAAGGCTTACCTTGGAAGCTTATGTCCAGCAATGGACTGCCGCATCTGTCAATGATGATACATTCAACGGTGGATCATCAGAACCCCACTAATTTATGAGCAGGATACGCCATGTACAGGAGAAGTCAACAGTGGAGAATCTGAGAGATTAATGTGTTAAGAAATTTTATTTGTCCATTTGTAACAAATCGCTATCACCTTATCACTTGTGCCACACGTAAAGTAAACACGCTGGAAAATAGAAAGAACTGCGTATTTCCAATCAAGTATGCATTGGAGTGATTTGTACTTGTAAAACGATTTAAGGCCAACAAACTCAGATATTCAACTAAGAGAATACTCAATGATTTGTATTAGATGATTTCTTTTTGGTACGATTAATTTTCTTTTATTGAAGACTTAGGTATTAAGGTTGAATGTAAGAGGATTTGGGAATAGTGACTACTGTTTTTTTAACTGGCGAACATTGTTCTATACGGAAAGAAACCTAGAACATTGTTCTACGGAAGACAACCGAAAATTGACTTTTCGGTTGTGTTCCGTGTTAGAGACGACCTTCAAAATTAGCGAAAGAGAGGCGGCAGGTGCTGTAATATTAAATTCATTTGAGCCCTTTTAAATAAATATGTGATGGCTAAGCGAATGAGCAAATACTGGTGGACGCACAAGAATGTCTAGCTGAGTCAGAAAAAGATATCTATCTGTCTGTGATCAGTGTACAAATCTTTGATATTATGGTCCTGGATCGCGATGGTGAGATGCACCGCGTGTTAGATTAGACTGCTGTTGTTTTAACTGGCGAACATTGTTCTATACGGAAAGACACCTAGAACATTGTTCTACGGAAGACAACCGAAAAGTGACTTTTCGGTTGTCTTCCGTAGTCTACTGTGAAGCGAAACACATGTCGTTTACAAGGTGAAAAAGTGGTAGTGTGTGTTTGGTGTTGTGTATAGTGGTTGTTTCGGTAAGTTTTGGTTTAAGTTCCAAGTAAATCCACTTCATCCAGCAGGAAAAACACATTATTAATTTTTTGTTATTGTTTGCTTGTCGCGGATCTTAGCTAAGTAAAAGTTTTGACTGTCCACATTTCCTCTTGACGTTCACAAGGTCCTACAGGTCAATGAATTTAGACATAATAAATTACTACTAACACTAGCCAAGATTCATGAGTGGCGTCTCACAGCGGAGATCATAGCACGCAACGCTGCGAGGCCAAACAACAATATTGACGACGGGCTTAACAAGCGCGCTGCGATCCGCAAATTGTCTGCCAGCGGTGTGTCAAAGCACTTTACAATTATAGGCGACCGCAGACTGAGCGCTTTTTGAAACTCTCATGTAATTATCAATCTATTTCTTTCATCTATCATGGGTATTCTGAAGTTCATATAGTAGTAGATTTATTGCAATACTTTTTTTTGTATATGATAATATATAGTTGTCAAAAAACTTAGTAATGCTTTAATTTATATGAATAAAAAAAATGTTTTTCCTGTGTTATTCTTATCGAAAAGTGCGATGTGGACAACCTTTCAGAGGCCATACGGGAACATAGAAAAAAGGGGATTCCTGCGTAATTGCTTCTGCCGTTTCTTCTCTTCCTTATTGTAAATGTTAGTATAGGTTTGATTGTTAGTGAACTGACATTTGACGATTTAAATGTTATTTCTCGTGTCGAAAATGAAGAATATGGACTATTTGAACTAACGAGTTGTAATCGATTTGCTAAAATCATGTATTACTAGCCTAATAACTATACCTGTGTATGTGTTTATTCATTTATTATTTACGGTTAACTTATATTTGTGTGTATTTGTATGTATGTATGTATATGTGTATATCTACCTCGGGCAAGTCTTGCAATTGGGTGGAGACAACTTCGAGAAAGAAGCCGATAGAAGGATTCAGTTAGGCTGGGCAGCATTTAGGAAACTCCGTCCGGTCTTCTCGTCGCCCATACCTCAGAGCCTGAAGACGAAAGTCTTCGACCAGTGTGTCCTACCCGTACTCTCCTACGGCGCCGAAACGTGGACGCTGACAGCCCGTCTGCTTCATAAGCTCAGAGTCGCTCAGAGAGCTATGGAGAGAGCTATGCTCGGAGTTTCTCTGGTAGATATGTTTTGGAATGAACAAATCCGCCAGAGAACTAAAGTCACTGACATAGCCTTTCGAATTAGCAAACTTAAGTGGCAATGGGCTGGTCACGTTTGTCGGAGAACCGACAATCGTTGGAGCAGACGAGTGCTGGAGTGGAGACCGCGTCTCGGTAAACGTAGTGTGGGACGCCCCCCGGCTAGATGGTGCGACGATCTGCGCAGGGCGGCTGGCAGAAACTGGACGCGTGTAGCCGAAGATCGGGCTAGGTGGCGCTCCATGGGGGAGGCCTATGTCCAGCAGTGGACTGCCGCAGGCTGCTGATGATGATGATGATGATGTATATGTGTGTATATATGTGTGTATATATGTATGTATATATTTATATATGGCTATTATCTTTATTATTGCTTTCTTTTCTATAATTATAATGATAATGTATCACCAACCTACATGAAATTATATTTTTAACATTGTGGTCATCCTACGGTTGTCAGGATGGAATCGCTATTAGCGATAAGACCGCCATTTGTATATAAATATTACAATAATTAATTGTATAACTTTGTTTTTGGTGTACAATAAAGAATACATCTCTAATCTAAGAAAAGATTTTAACTAAAGTTAATACTTGTTATTGAGAAAAATTTCAAACATATTACTTCAATCTTGCATTTCAAATTTTATATAAAGGAAAAATGACTGTTTACTGTGAATAATATGAAAATATTTTCATTAATTTCGCATGAATCCATATAAAAAATATCGTGTACTCAATTCGAAACGCTGCGTATGTAGACACCCTAAAGACAAGTCAAAATGCAAAAGTATGTGACATTGCTATGCATTTTAATATGAGCTTAAATATTGTTGTTTCGAACATTATATCAAAGTTCGAGGTGAATAACTTGACAAGTATAGCCAGGTTGCGTAGAAGAAGAAAAGCGTAAATGCCATGTGAAGTCTCTCGGAAGTGAGACATATAAATTCTTTGACAATATTTGTATAGCTTTAAGAATTTTTTTGTGATATGTAAGATGGTCGAAGTACAATCGAATCGTCGATGACCAGGATCATACCCAACAGCTTGATTCTATGGCATTGTGAAGGAATATCTCATCTCTTAACATTTTGTACCACTTCCACTAAGGAGAGTTATCCGAGGAATTGTTCGGAATAAATCATGCTCGCCCTCTCGTTTGCCTTCCTAAACCATAAAGAAATTTTATCTCTAACAACGTCGACCTCACCTGCAAGCTGTGGATTTTAATGATATGACCAGATCTCTGACGGTTGACTTTAGGTCAAAAATCTCCTGTTCAATGTTACATATATACATACATATCATCACTCCTATCTTCCGTAGGAATAGGCAGAGACCACAGATCTCCATCTGCTACGACCCCAGCACACTTTCCTTGCGTCCTCCACACTCATTACTCTTCATGCAAGCCCGCCGGTTAAGGGTACTCTTGACCTGGCCTTTCTTAAAAACTTCAGCAATTCGGTCAGGGTATGTTTTCCGTGGTCTTCCCCTACCGACCCTTTCATCCATGTTATAAGGCGAACATTTCCTAAAATTGGCTTTTACCATCAGTGACTTATAAATAACACTAGCAATCAGACTTCAAAATTGAAATTATTGTTAACGTTTGGATGTATATCCCAATATGTGTGGGTCTTGAAAGTATCACCTGGACATCGACAGATCCCCTTTTACAAACTGAACGTGAAAGACTTCAATATTGTAGCAATATTTATAGATCTAAAGTAACGCCTATATATCGAGCTCTATTGATTATACTCGTGATAGTAAATGTATTGTTTAAAATAAAAAATGTGAAACTTTACATTTGGTTTGGTGAAGTCCATTTTATGGGATTTGAAGGCAAACGAGCGGTCATGTCACCCGATGGAAGGCAATCAACGCCGCCCATAGACATCCGCAGCGCTACAGAGCCGAAGCGTTGCCGACCTTTAAGGAAAGTGTCATTATAGGAGTGGGAGGGCAGGAGAGAGAGGGTGTTGGGCCTCCGTAACTAAGTCGCTCACCTTACGAAGCTCGGTAGCTAAGCTACCACTCAGACGCCGGTTTTCTGCGGGAGTGTGGTACTTCCCGGGGGGGGGGGGGGGTGGCATTTATACTACAGACAAATATAATGCCATACTTGACAAAGTATTCGTCTTCAGCGTGGCTCTATCACTAACAGCATATAACGTGGACTGTGGCAGGAAAGACTACTGGACCCCGAACTGGGCGATTGCTCGTATCTCAGGACCCAACTTTATCTATAGAAAAGTACAATATAATGTATCACAAAACCATACTTTGTGGACAGCCAGAGCTTTTACTTAGCTAAGAACCGCGACAAGCAAACAAAAACAGAAAATTAATAATGTGTATTTTCCTACTGGAAGAAGTGGATTTACGGGAACTTAAACCAAATCTTATCGAAAAACGGCCGTCAGCAGCTTTCCACCTCCCAATCACTATCCACAATACCAAATACACACTACCACTTTTCCACCTTGTAAACGACACGTGTTTCGCCTCAACACGAGGCATCCTCAGGTAGAGTACCGTTAAGTGATTAAACCGAAAACCATACTCAACAATAAAAGCGTGTACTCAATCGACCGTTGTCCCACAGTAAAGAGACAAATTGTTCGGTTAATTCGATTAAGTAAAATAAACCAACGATTATTCTATGAGTATTCCCGTTCCCGAACCAATTTAATTGATAAGCTCGATGAACTGGGAATACAAAACAAAAACCAGGGGAAGTTTTGAGCCAACACAAATTAATGAAATTCACCAATTGTCAAGGCATCGCACTCCGTTCACGAGTTCGTTGACAGCGCTGTTTGTTAATTTTTCGCCCGCGAACATCTTTCATTAATTTGACAATTACGCCGGTTGAGAGTAAGTACTGTTGGTTCTTGGTTCAAGACGACCGATTGGCTCAGTGGCGCGGCCCTCCGCCCACGGAGTCAATGGTCGCGGGTTCGATTCCCGCATCGGAATAAATATTTATATGGATTTTTAAATGTTTATTCCGAGTCTCGTAACCCCCCCAATCCCCTTCTTTTCTTCTCTATCCTTTCCCTTCCTCTCCGCCAATCCACGGTCTGCCGTGCCAATGGATGCATGGCTAGGGGCGAGCCTAGTCGTAAGCGTGCCGATCGTCCCGGGGTCGGGCTCCCCCGGGGACTATGGTGCCTTACCTCAGCATGCAGGGCTCTGCTGGGGCTGACCTCCATCCTCCCTTGCGGCTCGTAGGATTCACTAAAGACGAATTTAATATACCTAATTTGTCGAAAATGACGGCGACGTGGTTCGCCACCCGTCACGTCCTGATTCTCACGAGGGCGAAAAGCGACCAATGAAGAGCCGATTCGCTGCGATGAATGGCAGCGGATGGAGCTCTGTGGTCTCTGCCAACCCCGTGCGGGGGATAGGCGTGAATATATATATATATATATATATACCTCAGCAATTCGTTCAATGTATGTTTTCCGTGGTCTTCCCCTACTGACCTTGTCCATCCAAAATTTCCTAATAGTGGCATTTACGATCGATGAATTATAAATAAGATTAGTAACTAGCCCTTTGGATGAATATCCCAATGTGTGTGGGTCTTGAAAATGTGACCCGGACATTGAAAGATTCCCGTTATAAATTGCTAGTGAAAGACATCAATAATGAAGTAATAGATAGATAAGGCTATACGCCTCGTGTAGATGACTTTTATCATACGCAAGTGGACCGCGTCATCAATGAGTAGATTATTGAGTAGCTCCAACAACCTCCTCAGCACATCGGATGTAAAGCTAGACAGTCCCCTCTGGAGGTGCTGGGATGGTGCACACGTGACTGCCGTGGTTGCGAGGCAAGTGTAATACTATTTTGTGTTCCGAACTAACTAACGTAGGTTTTAATGTCTTATTGTAATTTATTTTAAACGTTTTATACATTATTTATTATTATTATTATTCAGATAAATTTAATTGAAATAAAATGTAAAATTAAATTATTTCATTACTATTTTAAAACTATTATATATATATATATATATATATATATATATATATATATATATATATATATATATATATATATATATATATATATATATATATATATATATATATATATATATATATATATATATATATATATATATATATATATATATATATATATATATATATTCACGCCTATCCGGGGTTGGCAGAGACCACAGAGCTCCATCCGCTGCCATTCATCGCAGCGAATCGGCTCGTCATTGGTCGCTTTTCGCCCTCGTGAGAATCAGGACGTGACGGGTGGCGAACCACGTCGCCGTCATTTTCGACAAATTAGGTATTTTTTTTTTTAAATTATTAATTTTCGTTTTTTAAATTCGTCTTTAGTGAATCCCACGAGCCGCAAGGGAGGATGGAGGTCAGCCCCAGCAGAGCCCTGCATGTTGAGGTAAGGCACCATAGTCCCCGGGGGAGCCCGACCCCGGGACGATCGGCACGTTTACGACTAGGCTCGCCCCTAGCCACGCATCCATTGGCACGGCAGACCGTGGATTGGCGGAGAGGAAGGGAAAGGATTGAGAAGAAAGAAAGGGGCAGGAAAGGATATGCGGATTGGGGGGGTTACCAGACTCGGAATAAACATTTAAAAATCCATATAAATAATATTTATTCCGATGCGGGAATCGAACCCGCGACCATTGACTCCGCGGTCGGAGGGCCCCGCCACTAAGCCAATCGGTCGTAATTAATAGAATGAATATTTTATAGATTTTTTTTTAAACGAAAATATTCTGTGAAAGTTTAGAATTGAAATTTCACTTTGTTAGCCGTGTCTAAATCCCAGTTTATTTCTTCTATTCATTTAAAGTTCGTACTCTTTTATGGCGTCAATATAAACTTTGAGTGAATGTAAAATACATTAAAAATGCGTACCCGAAGACGAAGTTACACTCTAAGTTATTAATGACCTTAAGCACAATGACATTTTCAGTACACTAAAATTGAAATGCTTCTTCTTCTTTTCTTCGATGGCGACCAGTTACAACTATTAGGTTGGTGCATACGAAATGTCGGATTTTTAAGTGAATATATGAAACCGCATATCATTTTTCAAAAGCTGTTTATTCAAATATGCTCGCTATACGCTTCAATACACTTTTCCCAAACGCTTGGTTTATGTTGCTTGCAGCTTTTGCAGCTTTATTAATGGAGTCAGGCGTTACATTGCGGAAATCCATCACTATGTGGACAGTCAAAAGTTTACTTAGCTAAGATCCGCGACAAGCAAAACAATAACAGAAAATTAATAATGTGTGTTTTTCTGCTGGATGAAGTGGATTTATTTGGTACTTAAACCAAAATCTGACCGAAAATCGGCCATCAATTCTCCACCCACTAACCACTTTACACAACACCAATTACACATTACTACTTTTCCATCTTGTAAACGACACGTGTTTCGCCCCAAAACGAGGCATCTTCAGGTATAATAGACTCCACGGAGGACGTTTCGGTTTTCGATAAGTTTTTAGTTTAAGTTCCAAATAAATCCACTTCATCTAGCAGAAAAACACACATTATTAATTTTCTGTTATTGTTTTGCTTGTCGCAGATCTTAGCTAAGTAAAACTGTTGACTGTCCACATTTGCAGCATTATTACTAAGTTTATACTCATACAAAAAATATACGTATATTGTTTAGATTCATATCGGTACAAAATTAAAAAAGACACGTCGTCGTCTTCCGTAGAGTCTACTTTTTTTTAATTATTAATTTTCTGTTATTTATTGCTTGTCGCGGATCTTAGCTAAGTAAAAGTTTTGACTGTCCACATAGTGATGGATTTCCGCAAAGTAACGCCTGACTCCATTAATCAAAAATACCTGTTAATGAAGCGGCTATTCTAATCAGAATTCGAAATAGTTTAAGGTTGAAAGTAGGTTAGTGCACGTGACACGTTCGAGCAAGGTCACATGGCTGAGGTGATAGATGTGCAGCGCTTGAAAGGAAACAGTTGCAGATAAAGGCATTAAGTGGAGCGAGGGTAGCCAGCCGATAGGAAAACATTTGACTGTCGGAACTGGCAGGGTCACAAGATTCGAGCAGACGATTCGAGCTGTCACCACTGCCTTCTGGATTCTAGCTATTAGATAGAGCACGGCCATAAAATAGCTGTCTACCACTGTGCGATTTAGTCGCAGTTTAGATCACATAATACGACATAGGGGCATTCAAGAGATAAGCTTGCATTGTAGATGTTTATTGGTGGCGATGATCACTTACCACCAGATGACCCGCATGCTCGTATGCCTGCTCCTGCTTTAAAAAGAAACTGACAATATTTCAGCGGACGTAATAACTCACATACTAGTTACCTCGTGCATCATATCCAGATAAATAATTTAATAAATTATTAATGATGTATTTTTTCATCAAGGGATGCTTAGATGGTTTGGGCACATAGAGAGGATGGATGAAAGGCGACAGGCAAAAGAAAATAACAGATGTGGATGGTAAGGTCGGTAGCGGAGGACCAAATAAAACATACCTTGACCAAATTGCCGAAGTGTTTAAGAAAGGCCAGGTCAAGAGTAGGTACCCTTAGGCGTCGAGCTTGTATGAAAAGAGTGATGAGTGTGAATGAAGCGAGGAAAGTGTGCCTAAGGGAAACAGGCGTGATGATATGTATTTATGTATGTATTTTTTTTAAATTTCGTTAAATTTTTCTGGGTTTGTTTATAGCAAATGTCTCTTGTTAATATGTGATCTTGTTAGAGATTTATTGGTATAGTCGGGGAAGCCCCGAACTCTAATATCACCGCAGTAATGATTTATGGGGCGGATAGAAGCGCCATAACAAATTTTGGTACAGAACTGTGTGAGGGTTAAACTTGTTTTGACGCAGGTAGTAAATACAGGCATACAAAGCCCAGTTTGGGAATTTGAATTACGTTAAACACGGTGGCAGAGCACTCTCTATTCCGGTCCAATACCTAATATTACGTAGACAAGACTTCTTTCTCCGACCAACTTGTCTTTCGCCCGCGACTTTTCCCACCATGGTCAGTTGCAGCAACTTATACCTGTCGTGTCTCATGATATGACTTAAGTAAGCAACTTTTTTACCTTTGACGGTCTGGAAAGTTCACGTTTTTGCTTGACTTGTCGGAGAACCTCGTCATTGACCCCACATTTCGAACGTTTCTATACGTTTTCTGTGGCTTTCTTTAAGCATCAAAGCCTCACATCCGTATAGAAGAACGGGACAGATGTAATAGGTCGGGGCAAAAGTATTTTCGTATTTTGAATGTATTTTTAGTAATCCTCTATGGCAGTACTGAATGTAACCAGCTGGTTTTAATACCATATTAAATGTGACATTCTGAAGATGCAATAAATAAAAAAAAACTAGTTCCCGCCATTTTTCAATTGTTTTTCAAGCAAGCGAAATGAACGTATGTGACGAAGAAATTCGGTACATTTTAAAGTTTTATTACAAAAAAGGTAAAAATGCCACCAAAACGCCGCGAATAAAAATTTGTGCGGTTTACGGACCTAATGCGGTATCAATAAGAATAGCACAAATGTGGTTCAAGCGTTTCAAGTCTGGAAATTTTAGTGTGAAAGATGAGGTTCGCTCTGGACGCCCTGTCACAGATAAAATCAGTGCCATCTTTGAGAAAGTGGAGCAAGATCGACATGTTAGTAGCTACGACATTGCTGAAGAACTGAATGTTAATCATAAAACAGATTTACGTCATTTACGAAAGTCTGGGTACAAGTAAACTTGACATTTGGGTACCACATGATCTCACTGTGAGAACCCAAATGCAACGCGTTTTCATTTGCGATTCTTTGTTGAAACGTAACAATTCCGAACCATTTCTTAAACAGTGGATTACGGGTGATGAAAAATGGGTGACTTACGATAAGAATGTGCGAAAAAGATCATGGTCGAAGCATGGACAAGCCCCACAGACCGTGGCAAAGCCCGGCCTGTGAACACTACCTGTCAGATGTTTTTAATCAAAAATCTCAAAATTTCTACAGGAATGGGATCATGGCACTGCCCACAAGATGGCAACAAGTCATCGATCAAAACGGCACATACATATTATAAATAAATGAAAAATTATACCTAAAAAAAAATATTTTCCTTTGTATGAACAATACGAAAATACTTTTGCCCCGACCTAATATGTATAACTGTATGTTATATAAATGTTAAATTGTTCTTAAAATCAAGTCCATACGTACTTCCAAATTGATTTCACATAAAAACAAGCAAGGGAAAACCTACCATATAACCGATCATCTTACAAATCTACTGCATTTATCCACCGGTGGCTATACAGTCGTGAAGATATTTAATAATGTATATATATAACCAGTATTCCCAACCTTGCTTAAAAATTCCGGGTCAAATTTAACGATCTTATTTGTGTGAGCAGATATAGATTTCTTTGGAATTTGAATACGACCTTGTCCGTCAGGGATTTGGATTGAGCCGTATACAATGATTCTAAAGAGGAGCGAATTCTTATCATGTGTTTTCTTTTGTAACAAAGAGTTTGGAGTCTCACACAAAGGGATGTAGTCCCTCTTCAAACCTAGTACCATAAATCATTTTGAAAATATTTTAAGAAATCTGATGGTAAGAGGTTACCGTTAGACTCAAAAGTTCCAAAATCGTTTTTTATGGTATTCAAAGGCAAACGAGCAGGCATGCCACCTGATTGAAAGCAATCAACGCCGCCCATAGAAATCCGCCGTGTCATAGGCAGTGCAAAGCGTTGCCGGTCTTTAAGGAAAGTGTCAATGTGGGAGGAGGGAAGGGGGAGGGGGATGGAGGTTGGGCCTTCGGGACTCAATTGTTCACCAGACGAAATGCGGTAGCTAAACTACCACTCAGACTCCGGTTTTCTGCGGGTGTGTGGTACTCCCCCAGGGCGAGCCGGCCCGTTCATGGTACAAACAAATATTATGCCATTCTTGACAAAGTATTCGTCTGCAGCGTGGCTCTACCACCTTTATCATCCCATCTCTAAGCATTTATTTTCGTATTCATGATGGGGAATACTCCGATGACTTGTTCAGGATATTTCCACCCGCTGAATTCTCTGGATGAGTGGTGATCCATTACGGTGCAGTTTTTCAATATCTTCTTTCCACGCACCACTACCCTGTGAAACCAGCTGCCTCCAGCGGTGGTTTCGAACCGAAACGAGATTGGAACCTTCAAAAAACAAGCCTTCACTTTTCTTGAAGGGTGGTAATACTTCGACGGATGTCTGGGTAGCGTTGATCGCTTTCCATCAAGTGACATGCCTGCTCCTTTGCCTTCCTATCACATAAAAAAAAGAAGTTTTCTAAAAATATTTCATGTAATTCGTCATGGAATTGGGTTTGAATGGGGAATCATTTAGAACCAAGTTTTGTGAGCGATGTGGGATTCACTACGACGAATCTTAATATACCTAATTCGTCAAAAACGACGGCGACGTGGTTCGCCGACCATCACGCCCTGGTTCCCACGAGGAGAGAAGCTACGGTCAATGTGAGAGGAAAGATGAGTGCAAAAAAGGTGTGTCGGTATCGTAGCGGATGGAGATCTGTGGTCTCTACCTAACCGTACAGGGAGACAGGCGTGACGATATGTATGTATGTATGTATCTCAAAAGCGAACCACTTGCTAATGTTTCAGCGTAGCACGTTATAGGATAATTTATTTGTAACAACATTAGAAGTGCAATCAGTAGAGTAAAGTGGGTCAAGTACTCGCGGCAGATGGCTCTGCTAATATTTGCATCGCGGGAGCGAGGCTGCGAGACGCTGTGCCGCTTAATCTTTCGACGTTCCAGTTATTTGGAACAGCCTTCAGTATTTGCTTTCAATATTGCCCTTAATGCATTAAAATGACAGTTGCTCGTGTACTAGGTATATTTAACCGATAGCAATTCGAACAATCACTGCATTCGTTTTTTTTTCTTTTATGGGATGGAGGGCAAACGAGCAGGCGTGTCGCCTGATGGAAAGCAATCAGCGCCGCCCATTGACATCCGCAGCGCCATAGGCAGTGCGGAAGCGTTGCCGACCTTTAAGGAAAGTGACATTATGGGAGTGGGAGGGGGAAAGGGAGGGGAGGGTGTTGGGCCTCCGGAACTCAGGCCGCGCACCGTACAAAGCGCGGTAGCTAAGCTACCACTTGGACGCCGGTTTTCTGCGGGGGTGTGGTACTTCCCCGGGCGAGCCGGCCCATTCATGCTACAGACAAATAATATCAGAAAACGAATCACGACAATATCAGAAAACGCAAAAAAAATCACCTTAGAAAAACAAGCCTATCTCACATATCACACTTCACAAAGGCCGGCAACGCTTCCGTAATGCCTATAGCACTGCAAACTGCTAGACGAAGGATTCAGGTATCCAAGGAAGGAAACCTCACGATCCTAGCCGTGTACGATATGGCTGGTTTTCTATGAATTTTGAATTTAATCCGCTTACCTAAAACTAGGTTGGACAGATGGGCAACCAAATTTTTACCAATAAGTCCATTCACACGGATTACTATGGATACAATGACAGTGGAATCAACGTGCCACATGGCGGTTTGTGAGACACAATTTTCGCTATTATGAGATTTTCGTCATGCGGAACATTAATATCAACTATCATTGCTTCGCGTGTAGTTCGATCCACTATCACAATGTCAGGCTTATTGACAACAATATGCCAATCCGTGATTATGGATAGATCCTAGTACAACGTTTCATGACTGTTATTATTATATTATCACCATTATTTATAATACATATTTCTCTTTTGATAACAATATAATTAATATAAAAAAAATCTCTATAAAAATATAATTGTATTATTACTAGGGTTATTAATACTTCGTGGCGGGATAAACTAAGCATACGAAGGATTATGCATCCAAGTAAATGGAACTCACGATCCTACCGTACACAATATGGCTGCTTTTTGAATTTTATTATTATTTCTCCTTTGTTTACATATTTCTCTTTTAATAACAATATTATTAATGATTAATGAAGTCAGGCGTTACTCTCCGGAAATCCATTAGTATGTAGACAAGTAAACAAAAATAAAAAAATAATGTGTGTTTTCTACTGGAAGACTTAACGGTTGTCTGCCGTAGAATCTACTATACGTGATGATGCCTCGTGTTGAGGCGAAACACGTGTCGTGTGTAAGGTAGAAAAGTGTTGGTGTGTATTGGATGTGGAAGAGTTGTTGATAGTGGGAGGTGGAGAGTTGTTGACGGCCGTTTTTTGGTAAGATTTCGTTTTAGTCCCCCCTTAATCCATTTCTTTCAGTAGAAAACACAGATTATTATTTTTCCATTTTTGTTTGCTTGTCGCGGATCTTAGCTTAGTAAAAGTACTGACTGTCCACATAATATTATTTATATAACAATTCCCTTTAAAAATGTAATAATATTATTACTAGGGTTATTAATACTTCGTCCTGCATGCATCCAAGGAAAGAAACCTAATCACGATCCTAGCCGTGCACAATATGGTTGCTTTTTAAAATTTAATTTTTATTATAATTACTAGCTGACCCGGCAAACTTCGTACCGCCTCAGAATCAATAAAATAAAATAAAAAATAAATAAAAGAGCTGAATGTGATGTAAGAAAAAAATGTGGTCAAAACTTAACAGGAACAAAAAGAAATTGTAATCAATAAAAAAACCAAAATTCAAAAACAAAGAAATGAAAAAAAATAAAACTTTACTTTTAAATTTAATTGGTTTCTGAACGACGGGACGAACATCAAATATTTGACAGGTAGGAATAGTTTCTAAGGAAAAACGAAATTGTTGCTTTTATTATATTCCTAATATTTTTATCATATTTACTCACCTTTTAAACCTTGACGAGACTTCCAAAAATAATTCAAAACCAGAATTAGCCAAATCGATCCAGCCGTTCTCGAGTTTTAGCGAGACTAACGAACAGCAATTGATTTTTATATATATACATATAGATTAATTGTATAAAATTGTTTTACAATAAACAATATGTCTATCCTTAATTATGTTTATTTATCTTACACGAAAATATAAAAACAAGTAATAATACATTTGTTAGTTGCATTGGATTTAAGGCATCGTTATCGATCGGCGGTGTCAACGGAGCGATGCAGCGGCCTTGAACTGCCTGACCTGCACCGGAACTGGGTCACAGCACACGCCTGCTAGATTCCACCGTGCACTTACCACACTTTGGACGATCTACCTGCGGCCATTGCAACTAATTTATCCACAAATAAAAAATTTCGTAGTGTTGGATCCGTGGTAGTGGATGTAAAATATAAGAAATAAAAATCCCCGAATCAGTATTTTTTTTTATTAGATATTAATTTTTTTTTTCACACAATCTTAAATTGAGTTTTTCCGTATACCGTTGTGATGAGATGTGGGTGTATGTAGGGCTTACAATGCCGGTATTCCGGGATCCCGAATACCGGAATCGCGGACGATTTTTGTCCGTTATTAAAAAACCGGTATTTATGTAAAAATACCGGTATTTTGGTATTCAATTAGTTGATAAAAATTGAATTTATGCACAATATAAATCTAATTAAAATAATATTAATTAATTACAAGAAATTTTTTTTTGAAGATTATCAAACAATTTCATTGTATTAAAATCTATATCTGGCACATTTATTATATGTAAAATGTAACATAAAATTAAATATATACTTCTTTTTTACTTGCATGTTTTTTTGTATCTATCTACTCCTACTCTTTATGTAATAAAATAAATAATATCTACTCATTTTAGAACAATATTTATTGGATTTCATATATTATTTGTTAACAAGTCAATATAACAACTGAGATAAGTAAAAATATAACAAGTAATTTTTTTATTTTTTATCAATAATACCGATTACAATATTGGTATCCCGATATTTCTAATTTTAAATATCAAATACCGGTATTCAGATTTTAGTTCGATATTGTAAGCCCTAGGTGTATGTATAGTGGGTGCGTGTGCTCAAATTGTGTGTGTATTGTGGGTAGTGGTGTGGATGGGAGCGTGTACGTATGCTTTTGTATAAAGCGTGTTCAGTTTTTAATGTATTTGTTTATTTTTTAAAAAATAACATGTTTAATTTTTTTTATACAATTAAATATATGGAGCAAAATGATTGAAAGACATACATATATATATATATATATATATATATATATATATATATATATATATATATATATATATATATATATATATATATATATAACTATATATCTATCTATATATATAAGGAAGGGGAATACAAACAAACAAGTAAACAATTTACCTGATTATTGAAGCAATTACCGGAACACACGGGGTGTGCTGCGCTATGGGGCGGAATGCACCGAACGGGATGTGCGCCCTTGAACTGGCTTTTGGGTCACCGGCGGGGCGGTGAGGTGGGGAGTGAGGGGTGGTGGGGTGCTGCGATGACCCAACGACCGCCGGCGAGGTGCCGCGACCGATTTTAGGGTTACGTCCAAGGTAACCCAACCCTCACATTTGCAATAAGAAAATGCGTTTCGTATAATTAAACGAATACGAAAAAAATCCATTCCACTGAGCGTTGGCGTTGATTCAGAAGCCCAATCTTTATCCAGTCTCCACGACAACATTGAAATAATGTTTATTTTATTTATCTATTTAATTAAACTTTAAGACGAATTAATATACCTAATTTGTTAAAAATGACAGCGACGTGGTTCGCCACCCGTCACGTCGTGATTCTCATGAGGGCGAGAAACGACTAATGGAGAGACGTTTCGATGCGATGAATGGTAGCGGATGGAGCTCTGTGGTCTCTGCCAACCCCTGTGGGGGATAGGCGTGAATATATAAAAAAATATAATTAAACTTTTGTACAAAGTGAACTACCTCCTTACTGCGCAATGACCTAAAATGAGTGTTGGCCTCCACTAACAAGAATCGCCACTTGGATTGATCTTGCGCCACCGTCTGTCAGTCCTCGACTTGGAACTCCATCAATTTTCTCTCCACGGCATCAGGACGACAGCCATAGGGCCGCCCCAGGTCGGCGCGTTTCAAAGCATGATTCTCTCTCATGCGCATAACGTGGCCCAGCCAGCGAAGTCATTGTGTATTGATCGCGCTCTCTTGATTCTTCTGGAGTCTTCAAGATCCGTCTTTCCTCCTCTTTGGTCCCAGTATTTCCCTGAGGTTCTTGCGCTCAATGACCAGAAGCTTAGTTACTTTTTTTAAGGTCAGCGTCACAACAAGCGGATTTAATGACATTAGGCATTCTCTACCACTCAATCTGCAGACGAAACTGAGAAAATTGGTTTGGAGGTGGTGAAGCTTGTAATAAAATAAACTAAAAGTTGTATAAGTATGTGTAGACCATGCATATATTTATTGCTTTTTATTGGCAGAAAATAATCAACAAGCATACGATTATTATTTATATATTTACTAATTCTGACATCAATCAATCAATCGGGGACATCTACACCCTGTAGGGGTGTGGGAGCGAGCCTCGGGGTTGAACCCTACTACTGGGACCTATGGTCAGGAGGCGACCGCCTCCCGGTCTTTGCGCCGCCGTTGCCAGTGGCTTTTAGGCGTCGTGTATCTGGCCAACCCCTTCATCTTCAAACCCGATGAGCAAAGTAGGGCCAAATAAATTGAACATCGCCGTGTTAAAGTCAACACCGGACTCCATCACGGCGACAAGCTTATGGAGCAAACTGGTGAACAAGCTGGCGGCCGCTCCATATTGTACAATCCACTCTACTCCATACTGAACGAGACAGGTGGGGTTGAACACATTGGACAGAGCCGAAATTCTGACATTGGACACTACATGTATGTTATCCTTAACAGCGCCATCTGTGGGATGTTGTCTGCACTGATACGTCCCACAACATCCTAATTGGCAGTCGGGCTCAATATCGATCTGACTGGGAATTTGAGTACTCTTTCCGCTAGATGGCGCTGCTCGCCTACGGTTTAACTCCAATACGGTTTACTAGTGGTAGAGCCACGATGCAGACGAATACATAGTCAAGAATGGCATAATATTTATCTGTGTATCTGTGTTTGAGTGGTAGCTTAGTTACCGTGCTTCTTACAGTGAGCGGTTGAGTTCCGGAGGCCTAACACCTCCCCCTCCCCGCTCCCCCACATAATGACACTTTTCTTAAAGGTCGGCAACGCTTCCGCAATGCCTATGGCGCTGCGGATGTCTATGGGCGGCGTTGATTGCTTTTCATCAGGTGACACGCCTAATAGTTTGCCTTCCTATCATATAAAAAAAATATATTTATAGTTAGAAGGCCTCTCTTGCCTTGTAACCGCCGAATAAAGCACACGTCTGTTCGAAGCGACTCCGTACCAAGTTGCGACAATGCAGAGCAGTAGTTTTTTTTGTGTTTGGTTATTAATTTATTGCGAAATTCGAAGCTATGAAAACACGGCCTTTAGTAATGAGTTCCCAGCCTTATCGATGCATCCCCGGGGTGGGCCTTGAACCGTCGTTTTTGGGTCAGCAGTGCAAGGTTACGCCGGGGTAGGCTGCAGCGCGCTGTTGCGCCGGGAATTTCAGGGACACGCTGCCATTGATTGCTTTGCTTATGGAATTAATAAGGGATCGGTTCCCTTGGGCTATACCGCTTCGTCGTTTCAAATGTTTACTGAAAACTTTAAATTTTTTTTAATTGAATAGCAAGGCAAACGAACAGGCGTGTCGCGTGATGGAAAACAATCAAGGTCGCGCATAGACTTTTGCGACACCATAAGCATTGTGAAAGCCTTGCCGGCCTTTAAGAAATGTCTAGGCTTGTTTTATGAAGGTTCCAATGTCGTATCAGTTCGGAAACACCGCTGAAACCAGGTACTTAGATCGGTAGAGGAAGACCAAAAGAACATACCTTGACTAAATTGCCGAAGTTCTTAAGAAATGCCAAGTAAACTGTCGAGCTTGTATGAAGAGACTGATGAGTGTGCATAAAGCAAAGAAAGTGTGTGAGATCGTAGCAGATGGAGGTCTGTGGTCTGTACCTACTCCTACAGGAATCAGGTGTGATGATATACAAAAATACCCTGACTTACGCTACCTCGACATACGCTAATTCGGAATTACGCGATTTTTTAATTTTCACGTTTATTTCCTAAATTATTGTTTTATTTAGTCTCTGGTCCCAATTAAACATATTTTGTATGTCTTTATATGTGGACAGTCAATAGTTTTATTTAGCTAAGATCCGCGACAAGCAAAACAATAACAGAAAATTAACAATGTGTGTTTTTCTGTTGGGTTAAGTGGATTTATTTGGAACTTAAACACTTAAAACTTACCGAAAATTGGGAATCAATTCTCTACCCACCAACCACTATACACAACACCAAACACACATTATCACTTTTCCATCTTGTAAACGACACGTGTTTCGCCCCAACACGAGGCATCTTCAGGTATAGTAGACTCTACGGAAGACAACGGAAAAGTCACTTTTCGGTTGTCTAAGTTTTTGGTTTAAGTTTCAAATAAATCCACTTAACCCAACAGAAAAACACACATTGTTAATTTTCTGTTATTGTTTTGCTTGTCGCGGATCTAAGCTAAGTAAAACTTTTGACTGTCCATATAGTGATGGATTTCCGCAAAGTAACGCCTGACTCCATTAATAATGTCTTTATATGCAAAATTGTACCCCAAGTTACGTGAATTCGACTGACGCGGATAGCGCTCGATCCTACCTATCGCAAAAATCCGTGGTATTACTGTATATGTATGTATTATATGTAAAGTTTCACATACTTCTAATTGTAAAATATTATTTTTAGATATTGACGCCTATCCCCCGCAGGGGTTGGCAGACCACGGAGCTCCATCTGCTACCATTCATCGCAGCGAAAAGGCTCTCCATTAGACGCTTCTTGCCCTCGTGAGAATCAGGACGTGACGGGTGGCGAACCACGTCGCCGTCATTTTCAACAAATTAGGTGTATTAAATTCGTCTTAGTGAATCTCACGCGCCACAAGGGACGATGGAGGTCAGCCCCAGCATGCTGAGATAAGGCACCATAGTACCCGGGGAGCCCGATCCCGTGACGGTAGGCACTCTTGCGACTAAGCTTGCCCTTAGCCACGCATCCTTTGGCACGGCAGACCGTGGATTTGATGGAAGGAAATGCGGATTTGGGAGGGGTTACCAGACTCGAAATAAATGAAAAGTTCTCATAGTTCTGATTGTTTTCGTATATAATGAGTTTTGCTAACATAAACCACCATCCGCCTAAGTAGACACGTCACACATCTAACTAAACAACAGGGTAACGACCGATGGAAAAGATACACCGTGACGTCATGGCGTGGAGATTGAGCCTGTAATGGCGGGCTTATTGTGTCTCGTATTCTTTGATACTCTCCGCTTTTACTTGTCTTATATTGCGCTGAATGGATAATGGCGGGGATTACTTCGACTGATGTAACGATGTTTATTGTTGATTTTTAAAGAATGTGTGGACGATTTTTTGAGGATTTTTAGCGTACTCGTATGTTTCTCACGCAAATGCGGAATAAGAGCACTCAAGAGGGGGGGGGGGAGAAGGGCGGCCTTTTTCATGTTAAAAAACAAATAATACGCCATTCTTGACAATGTATACGTCTGCAGCGTGGTTCAACTACTAAAAATTGCGTGTACGAGTGTGTGTGTGCGTGTGCGTGTGCGTGTGCGTGTGCGTGTGCGTGTGCGTGTTGGCCGGTTCGTCCTTGATTTGCAGAATTTTCATTTAATTGAAATATAACTGTCGTGGCTTCTGATTAACTTTGATCATTCTCATTATATGTGAACTTATCTCATTATATGTGAAGGTATGTTCTCCTTGGTTGTCCCCTACTGGCCCTTCCATCCACATCCGCAACGTAAGTTTATTTTGTTAGTCGTCTTTCGTACATCCTCTCTATGTATCTAAAACATCTAAGCATCCCTTTATAAACTAAATAAACACATTTAATTGAAAGTTTAGTTGAAATAGTAAGTAAAATATATAAGTAGTAAACTATATAGTATATATCTAAAGGAAATCCTTTATGATTTTACATATATTATACTATGACTTATAAACGTTTTAAAATAAGATTCGACATTGACTTTTTTCGCCAACTGTCATCGGTGAGGTTGTGTTTTATTTCATTTTCATAATCTTATATTATTATCAGTTATATTGTTTAATTGTGGTGGCATATTATACAATATAGTTCGATTAAGGCGTATAAGTGAAGTGATATGAAATAGATGCGTGTATTTTTAAGTTGACTGAAAAGTCCATAGAAGGTTCTGGTGGAATAGCCACCATTTTATTATGACGTAACGTGACAATATATAATATATATATTATATATTATATATATATATATATATATATATATATATATATATATATATATATATATATATATATATATATATATATATATATATATATATATTTAGTTATTGCTATGCTGAAACAAATCTATTTTAACATTGATGGCTTCTCTCTGTTCATTATTTACTGTTTTGCTTCGTCTCGGCGATTTTGTATTAAAAGCCGAAGTTCAGTAGAGATTCATTCCATTTCTACCCGTTTCTCCCGAATATACTATATTATTTATCCCGAATATAGTTTTAAAAGAAACACAATTAATTTTACATCAATTATTTATTTAATTACAATGTAATAGTATGTCGATCACATCACGGTAGGTCTCAGCATGTTTATCAAGCGTAGTTGTAGAAAGATGTCTATTTTAATGGCTGGCTAATTACACACAGTGTTTCGTTTCTATTACAAGTATAAAAATTTATTTAAAGACAAAATATATAATTGTTAACAATCTTATTAAAATGAATTAGAAATAATAATTGTACTAATTATGAAGTTTAATAACACAATATACAATGAATAACAATGTAATAAAAATAATTGTAATAATAATATTTCCTAATATTTATTATGTTTTAATGTTTACGTCATACACGAATGCGAATTTTTTTCTCTTTAGTCTCTTTTATTACGAATAATAAACAGTAAATAACATAATCAACAATAATTTAATTAAAATAAAACTGGAAATAATAAACATTATTAATAATTATAAGTTCATATTAGGAAGTTTTAGATTTTGATAACATAATTATAATATTCAAATTAAATGACTGAAATCACTTATTAAGTTGGTAAAAATTATACTTGAAATATATAAATCTATTTTATTTAAAATAGATACTAAGTTTGTTCGTTAATTTTTCGTCATTTGAGAGACCCACATTAAGACGTCGGCCCCGGCTTATTCAATTCACGAATTCGCATATACAAATTCATATACTTAATTCAATAAAACATGGTGATATTTACCAAGTAGTGAACTTTATGGGGCAAATTAAATATGAAAATTATTTATTCAAATGTTACATATATTTTATTAATGATTTGGAATTGTATTTTGTGCGATTATTATTTTATTATTCTTATTATTATTAAGTACTATTATAGACACAAACTGCAACAATGTATCGAACTGAGTCGGGCAAAGTTTTGAAAACAATATAATAATACAATATAATAATGACACTTTTAGCCTTAAGTTATTTTATAGCTAAGTATTGAAAACTTCAACGGCTTGCGTCCACGTAAACTTGACTAGCTGGAAATATACAAAAACAACTGTCAGCTTTACTGTGCAAATTCACTGAAGCGCTACCGTGGAGGTTTTTGGAACTATTTTTGACATTTCGTTCGTAATTAAAGACTATAAAATATCTTTACAATATAGACATATAAGAAACTCGTTATACAGATTCTATTCCGTTTAAAAAGATAGTTCCTCTTCCTGTTAACTTAGCTGCTTGTATTTTTGTCTTATGTCAGCCGATCTAGCGTAAGTACGTGTGAAATAGACCTCATTGATTTATGCGTGTTTCTTAGATATCTATTGCTCCATTAGAACAATCATAGGATAATTTTTTTTTTGGAAATAAAAACTGCATCTTACAATATAATAATTTTCAAAAAACGGTCGGCTCAAAAAGGAAAATGATTTATAGAAAATATTCGTGTACATTGATATGTAAGAAAATTGTACGGATTTGTAGAATTGAATATTGAATATGTCGAAATTGCTTCTGTTTACGATACAGTCATTATATATATATATATTTTTTTGGATTTTGCGTAATAATTAGATTTATAGATTGATTTAATTTTGAAGAAAGCGACTGAAATGATGATTAGTTTATTTCTGAACAAATAACTTATGATGATATAAACAAGCCTACACAGTTCTTAGACCGGCAAAACTTCTGCGATGTCTATGACACTGCAAATGTCTATGGGTGGCGTTGATTGCTTTCCGGCATGTGACACATCTGCTCCTTTGCCTTCCTATCCCATAAAAAAATAAGTTGTGACGACACATAATTTTCTTCAAAACTAAATCAGAAATCCTCGAAAGCTTACTAAATATTATTCAATTCGTTAACATCATCTGAAACTACCCGAAACTTCATTCTATTACAATATATTATACATAAATTACAGAACTGTAATACACTTGCCTAACAATACCTAAATCTACAAGCATTATTATTTTTCACAACATTATTAATAACCTTTCCATTAATTATATTACATTATCATCATAGAACGATTTAAATGTATAATCGATTTAACTACGGGAATAACTGGCCTTCGAGAAAATAAATCGCTTTTGTTGCTGGTTTTAAGGGTACAGGCATACCAATCCTGCGTACGCAACGTAACTTCTCAGTGCATTTCGTTTCATTTAATTTATTATTTTGCTATTTATGTTCAATTATTTGTATATTTTGGCTGATTGTTAGTTGTGCCATTTGTATTGTATAATCTTTTGCGTTTTAGAATAACTTGTGTTATGTGAAAAACGAGGAAATCATTCAAATGTCTATGAACTGTTCCACCTGAGTGTACTAAAACCTACATCACGCTATCAAGTTCATGCCACTTCTCAGGTACATGAGTATTCAGTACATTTTTCTAATACTGAAATTCAGTTTACGAACGATTCATTTACTTTTTATTTACAAATAAATATATCCGCAAGACGAAGAATCATACATACATACATACAGACATACATAGTTTGTTTCCCGTAGGAGTAGGCAGAGAACACAAATCTCCATCTGCTACGATCTCGATACATTTTTTTTTGTTTCATCCACACTCATCACTCACTTCATACAAGCTCGCCGGTTAAGGGTTCTTTTAATCTGGCCTTTCTTAAGAACATCGGCAATTTGAACAAGGTATGTTCTCCTTGGTCTTCCTCTACCGACCCTTCCATCCACATGCGCAAAGTAAATTCCTTTTATCAATCGTCTTTCATCCATCCTCTCTAGAAGGAAAATGAAGAAATGAAACGGAAGAATCAAAAAATTGTAATGATGAAGTTATATTATATTTTTTTCTGCTGATCTCTCATTTGAAAACAAAAACTACACGAGTACTACTAAAGAAAGTTCTAGATCAGAGAAGCTAGGCAGGTCATCTCCTCAGCCTTCCAATGCCAATCTGGACCGATTTGATAACGTTGTGTACGTTAAATATATTTGTAAGTCAAATGTTATTTTAAAATATTGTGAAACGTACATTCTTAAAAGACAAGCATATTTATAAATCATATCTAATATCAATATCAATATTGTTTGCTTTTTGGAGAAATGGTTCACGTATCAATATTTCGTACGCAGCATCAGTCTGTCATTTTTTTACTGTTACCTTTATTAAATTAAAATATAGCTCAGTTACTCGCATCATCATTTGTCCACGCATCATTGCATTAATATTTATTAACTTTTATTTATCATTAATAATGTATTATTACTTATTTCTAACACCAAACACAGCAAATGAAAACAGCGATATAATACGTTTACGCGTCGATTAATACTAAAAGAATATAATAATAGTTTAACATTATTGTTCTATTTGAAATACGTAAATATTATTAATATAAAAAATGTGAACTTCAAGTAAAGATTATCAATTTTGTATAAATATAGAATATTCCATCTTAAAAACAACATTCAAATATTATATATATGTTTTAATTTATGCGTGACGTATAAATACTAAAAATATTTTAAGTAGGCTTTTTTTTACGACCAAGACAATTGTACAATATGAACTGGCTTTTATCAATACTAAAAAAGATAATGATGAACGGATAATTCAACTTGGATTTTCGGGCTTCTGCCAAATTTCAGCGAAATCGGTTATTCATAAATAACGAAATTAGGTTTGTATGGCGGCCATCTTGTTTTCCGCCATTTTGGGTTTCTTTTATTTGAAATATATTCTATTATCAAATGAAAACAAATTCATTGTTTGACAATCAACCTGTAGAACTGACTTAAAATTAAACTTGTCTATTTCGTATATTCGACATGTAAAATTAAAAAAAAATATACGTACAAAAGCAAATATTTTGAAGATTCGAGAAATATAACTCTATTGGATACAATAATTTGCCTCGAACTAAGTTATAAAATTTTAATACAACCGATATAATTATATGTATCTCCCTTTTACTGGCACATAGTATGAGAGGGCGAAATATATATTTTTTGTACTCCTTCTTTAGAGTTGCCAACCATATTTTATAATAACGTTTTCTACTTTATTTTAGGTACATGCATATACTTTTGCAAATTAATAAAAAATGCAACAAATATCTAATATTAGAAATAAAGAAATACAAAATTATATGAATAATAACTATTGAATCACTACTTATTTCTACTAAAAATGAGGTTAAATTCGAACATAAGCTACTAATAAAGAGTTTTTCGAAAAAAATACTTTCTACGAATATATACTTGAAAATTCATCTGATAACTTGATATAGGAATAAGTTCTCCTATTATTTTTTCCATTCCCGCCAATTTAGTTTTCGTTTTATTTAAATTTTCTCTGTAAAAGTACCTTTAAAAACTTCAAAGAAGATAGAAAATTGTAAGCATGTGCTAAAAGTAATCAAATATATGTATGTATTTAAAAAATTACTTTAATTTTCTTATTTTTGTATTCAAAGAACTTCATACGTTATTTTCCTAAAAAAGTTGGCAACCCTACGCTTCTATAACATTCTTAATTAAAAAGTTCCTACGATTGTCTATGTATACAATTCTATATTTAAAACAAGCATTATGTCTACACAATATTTATACACTTAAACACGGAAATATTTGGTTGCAACATTTACTATAAGTATTCTCTATGACACACAAACATGTATTACACCTAATATAAGCGTCGTTTATAACAACGTCTATTTGGAAATTATTGCAAAAGTAATATATATGCTTTAGATACTTCGTGTTCGTCACAAGCTAAGCTTTGTGTATATAAATATAGCAGAATTCAAAATCCATTTCAATATCACATTATATTTCCTTTAGAAGGATATCCTTGCATCAGAATCAGTCTTGCAAGCTTCGACTTCGTCTTTGATATTTTATGAACTTGGAAATGAGACTTAGATAATTATCAGTATTATTATATCGTGATTTTTATAAAGTAGTTATTTACAACTTCTTGATATGTGAAGGGGGCAAATTAAAATTCGTAACGTATGCTATTGAAATAAATGGAAATTTTGCGAAATAAAAATATGAAATCGCCACACTATAACTTTATCCTTCTAACTTTATTTTATTTTTGTAGAAAAATATTCATCTATTTTTATTTTATTATTTGTAATACAATTTTAACTATTAAATCCCGACTATTATGTGCTGTCATTGTGTACAAGTATGGAGCTTAAGAAATTATTTTTTTTTATATCTAGTATCTATGTGCTAAAATTAATAATAAAGTGTAAATATTTCTATAATTAATTATAAGATACTTTTAAGATTAACCATTTTCAAGATGATCTTTATTTATATGTTTATATTTATTAATTTACAAAAGTTACATCTCAATATTTTGTGCATTCAAAGCGGCCATCAACCTGAACCCAGCAGGTGATAAGTACTAAAGAAGGATCAAGAAGATGATTTGCAAGTAATTTTTATAATAAAAAATATATTATTATATATACTCTATTTCAACAACAAAATCATTCTGGTCAACATAAAAACTGGAATAAATTAAATTTATGTTTGAGATATACATACATATGTATGTAAATATATCATTAATAATATATGTTGAGCATATCATCTATTGATCCTTCTGATATAATAAAATTTACCTAACTCTACATCCTTATTTTATTATTTTACAAATAGATAAATACTAAGATAATATTTACTTAGAAATAAAAAAGATTGTTTTTTTTTTGTTGAAAATTATTTGAAATAGTATAATAACTAAATAAAATAATTATATAAATATAATAAATAAGTTGATAGTATATGAAAATGGTCGCCATTTACTGAATAATTATAAAAAAAAATATCAAATTTCCTATATTTTAAAATGACTACTTAGTCTAATAAAACTAAGTGTACGTAAAGTAAAATAAATATCCAATACATTTCAATGTCCGATAACATTAAATAATAAGAATTATAAAATGGAATATTGTTGTTGTGAACAATGTATTTATGTGGATTTTGCATAGACACACAATGCAACTAGTGACGCGTGAATGAGACAGATGCTCTGCCAGAGAGAGATAGAAACTAAGAACGCGCCTGGATGGATACACGTATTTCTATATTTTACAGTAATCACATACATGATATATTAAATTGATACACAAAATAAAGAATACAAATATGTTCGTTAGAAAATTTGTGTTACAAATGCATTATTACTTATTTTTGAATATTTTGATATTAGAATTAAAGTTTACCTTTACTCCAGAGTTCAAATACATACATACTACTCATATAATTTGTATATTCATTGCTCATAAAAGATATTTGATTATATACATTTACTTCATTAGAAACTGTATTTTCTTTCGATAATTATGATATTTGAAAAGCTTAATATCATAAAGATAGGTTGGCATTCTTACCCACTCTTTTTTTTTTGTTGGATTTTATATTTTATTACAAATATTTTCTATTGTATAAAAATAGATACATTTGAAATGCATCTTAAAGTGCCAAAATAATTAAAGTAAAACGCCTTATATATAATTTATTTGTAATAATACAGATATTTGGTGATACGTTTAATAATATATAAATGTTTGAATTTTGTATACCATATACATAACAAATAAACATATCGAGAAATAAACAGTAAAGCAAAGATGTTAGTCATTAGTTTTTTAATCGTATCTTCAATTTATTTATTAATAACTCTAAATAGCTCAATGTGTGCGTCTCCACGCATCATACAGACTACAGATAATGTAAAAATAATTTATTCTTACAATTACAATCAATTTACGTATAAAATGTACATCTAACAGTAATAAAAGTACTTCACTATAAAACACTTAAATAACATTAGGATTACACCCCAGCCAAATTACGAAAAAAAGTATAAACAAACCGTTTTCAGGTTATAACAACTCGCGTAGGTACTGCAAATTTTGTATTATTGACAATAATATTACAATTTACATAATAAATATTCAAAAAAAATATATTATTACTTCTAATTACACACGAAATCACTCACATAACTGAAATAGTAGTTTCATAATGAAATAGTTATTATGAAATATAGCATAGTTCGTAGTATAGTTTCATTATGATGTAAGTTGGCGGGAAAAGTCATTTTGTTTCTGTGACGAATGACTTAACGTGATAAATTCAGGTAAGAAAAACATTTTTGTTAGTTTAAATTTTCTTTCCAAATATGAAAGTCATATTAAATCTTTTTTTTCTTTTTTGATGATTTTTAGATACTTAGTTTAAATGTTTGTTGTTTTTGACTTGTTAAAATACATTTTTTTATATGTATATGTCAGCAAATTCTACAGTTAAAAAATAAAATAATATTTTTTCATGTATTAATTCAATTATTATTCTTTATAATCAGTGAGTGTATGTATGAGGCTAAAGGAAGGCCAAGGTAAAAGGAAGCGTACCCAAGTAAACATAGCGACGTACGATTAATAACAGAAGCGAATAGCATTGGAATGATCTGGAGCGAAATAAAGCGCGTAGCTCAAGACAGAACGCGATGGCGGAGCGCTGTGGACGCCCTCTGTCCCACATGAGGGACATAGAGAATTAAGTTATATCAAAAGTTATTATGTATGAGCATATTTTGCAGTTGGTTGTATTTAAGAAAAGGTTGTCTATATATGTGGGTTATGGTTGCTAGGCAACGCTTGTTATTAAGAATTCTTTTCTGGAATTTGGCTAGGGTATAGTTAATGTCACAAGAGGCGAGAGTGTGGCTCTTGCGTCAGACGGTATCACGGCAAATATAAGAGCGTACCTCACAAGCATAGAAAACGTAGCCGATATACCGATACGGTCCAGCCCCTGTGGACTGATGGCTTGGACTCGAAGAGCTCCAAGGAAACGTTTCCAATGTCAATAACCCACAAAGCTTAAACACCTGTATGATTGAATATGAATGATACGGCATTCTTGTCAACGGGTGGTGACCTGCGGGTGATAGATGGATGATTGTTGTTGTAATGCCACGACTTCCTGGTGGATGTACTAGAAGATTGAAGAGCGATCGTTTCGTAGTATCGGAGTCGACCACAACATTTCCGGCTCTTTATTATAGCAACAAAACCTTTCCGGTATTTCTTATTGAAAAAGGCGTATAGGATTGGGTTGATGCAGGAGTTCGATGCGCCCAGCCATTGAGCTAACGGCGTCACAACTGGGAAAATGTCTTCCTCCCATTTTTGGATCGGTCCTCCTAATTTTATCCTCGCGAAAATGAGATACAGGGGGAACCAGGAGAGCACGAAGAGAATGACCACGACGACAAGCATCTTGACGACCTTGACTTTCGATTTCTGCTGCATCCTCTCCATCTGCGCGTCCTGGGTATCAGTGGGGATCGACCGTCTCCAAACTTTGATCCAGATCAAAATGTAGCACATTGTTATCAGGACCATGGGTAGAATGTAGCAGAAAATTAGATTTCCAATGACGAAATACAGAACTTCACTCAATGGATTGGGCCACACGTCCAGGCAGAGGCGTACGTGGGGGCTGTCTTCAAACACCACCACAAGATCGAAAAAGAACACCCACGGTGTCGTTACGGAAATGGCGAAGATCCAGATGAACACGATCATCATACGGGCACGGCGCTTCGTGATCTGGCATTTCAGAGGCCACCAGATCGCAAGAAATCTGCAACAAAGAAAACAGTTCTTTGAATTATTTGTAGCAAAACATAGTAGTTTGGAATTTTTAGATTATAAAACCGAATTCTATAGTTTTTCGAATGAGCATACTGAAATGGCATTGGGCTGAACACTTTTGTCGGAGAACCGACAATCGTTGGAGCAGACGAGTGCTGGAGTGGAACCCGTAACTCGGCAAGCATGTGTGGGACGCCTCCCGGCTAGATGGTGTTACAATCTGCGCAGGGCGGCTGGCAGATATTAAATGCGTGAAGCCTGCTCGTTTGCCTTCCTATAAAAAAAACGTATCTCAGAGGTCTGTTGATTTCTGGAGGAATGGAAACTAACCCACCACGCTTGCCCAAATGGGATTGTCGAGGCACCTAAACACAGATTAAATACTTGTAGGCTACAAGAAGACATGTTGATATGCTGCAACGAAATCCCCATCGGCTTGAAGGTCAAGCTTCGCAAGTGGAACTGGATCGGCCACACTCTCCGCCGGGAGCCCAATCATATCCCTAAGTAAACCCTAGATTGGAACCTTCCAGGCAAAAGGAAGTGTGGTCGCCCCAAGTCAACATGGCGACGGTGATAGCAGAAACGGGTAGCACTGGAGTGACCTGGAGGCGAAATAAATCGCGTAGCTCAAAACAGAACGCGATTGCGGGTCAATATGAACGTCCTCTGCCCCTCCACATGGGGCAGAGGACGTCCATATTGACCCGCAATAAACATAATTGCGGGTCAATATGGACGTAAAAAATAAAAAACATAGGAAACTAAGCCAAGTAATTCAGGTCACACGGTAACTCTGTCAGTAAAGGAATGAGATCGTCAAATATATTATGACTACTCTACGTCTTTCTCCAGCGAAGTCCATTAAAAGACATTTTTAAAGGCCACCTTAAATGTTGACACGGAAATAGTTTAAGCTTAGGCAAGCGATTTTCACCGGAAGATATAAAAGCAGCCGAGCGTACGCGCTCTATCTAGTCTGTTGGGCTAATTGGTTTTCCTGGCAAAAAACTAGGACGAGTATGAAGTTGTTACGGATCTCGAAAATCGATAGCAGTCAGTCGTGATAGAAGAGTAAATAAAGACTTGTTACTCACTGAAATTCGATGAAAAAGCGGTTTTTCAATTCCTACTATTAGTTCACACTCACCCTATGTATATATATTTATTTACAAATCTTTTTCAAATTTTCAGTCGTTAATAAAATACTTTTTATTCATTCAATCAAGACTACCGATTGGCTCAGTGGCGGGGCTTTCCGGCAGCGGAGTCAATGGTCGCGGGTTCGATCCCCGCATCGGAATAAATATTTAGGATTTATAAATATTTATTCCTGGTCTGTAACCCCCCCCCCCCCCAATCCGTATTTCCTTTCCTGCCCTTTCCTTTCTTCTTTATCCTTTCCCTTCCTCTACGCCAATCCACGGTCTGCTGTGTCAAAGGATGTCGACGTCCCGGGATCGGGCTCCCCCGAGTACTATGGTGCCTTACCTCAGCATGCAGGGCTCTGCTGGGGCTGACCTCCATTCTCCCTTGCGGCTCGTGGGATTCACTAAGACGAATTAATATACCTAGTTCGTTGAAAAATGACGAAGACGTGGTTCGCCACCCGTCACGTCCTGATTCTCACGAGGGCGTATACGCTAAAAAATATGAACGGCTTATTTAAAAAAAAAAAAAAAAAAAAAAAAATATATATATATATATATATATATATATATATATATATATATATATATATATATATATAATTCTCGATATATTGAATTGATTAGTTAACGCCCATTCTGAATAATTTGATTATATTTACAAAAAAATATTTTATTGTGCTAATGGTTCATACTAAATCAGCTAGATGGCGCTGTAAGCAATTAATAAATTATATTTATGGAAAGAAATGGCTCATATTTTAGTTAGTAGCAGAAGTATCACAAAAACTAAGCCAAATGGGTAAGGCTGTGGTCGAGTTTATAAAAAAAAATAATCTACATTATTTTTTATTAATTATACAACTAAATTACTTCGATTCAAAATAGGCAATATCGATTAATTGTACATGTATTGACATTACTTATCGCGTTACACAGCTTAAATCAAGAACAACGGTCAACTAGCGATATCAACAATACGGCAATAGATTATGCAAACACATATAAGTAAATAAATATGTCTTGCGCTGTGTATGCAACCAATGGACTACTGGTCATTAGGGTGAGGACACAACGAGCGCAAATGCACATTTTTTTTTATTTTATTAAAAGAAAATTACTTAATATTGTATTATTGATGACGTAAATGAGAAAAGATAGGAACTTTTATTTTGGTAATTTTTCATAACTTTTTTATATAATAATTAATTATTAGTCATCAAATTACTAAAAATTTAAACTTTAAATTGAAATTTAAATGAATAATATCCTCATAACATAAGAGACCATTTTAATACATATATATCAAATATTCATGTGAAGCCCTAGTATACAATACTTCTTCTAGATTTTCCTAGTTGTATTTGTATTATATTTTTATTTATCCCGCAGAAAACCGGCGTCTGAGTGGTAGCTTGTCTACCGCGCTTCGTACGGCGAGCAGTCTGAGTTCCGGAGGCCCAACACCTTCCCCTTTCCACTCCCCCTCCGATTCCCACTCCCACAATCTCTCCCATTCGCTTTCCTTTAAGGTTGGCAACGCCTCCGCACTGCCTATGGCGTTGCGGATGTCTATGGGCTTCATTACTTGCTTTCCATCAGGTGACACGCCTGCTTGTTCGCCTTCCTATGCCAAAAAAAAAATTATGTTTCAGTGACACTTAACGGTTGTCTTCCGTAGAGTCTACTATACCTGATAATGCCTCGTGTTGAGGTGAAGTGGAAAAGTATTAGTGTGTGTTTGGTGTTGTGTATAATGATTAGTAGGTGAAGAGTTGCTGACGACCGTTTTTCGGTAAGATTTAGTTTAAGTTCCCTGTAAAACCACTTCATCCAACAGGAAAACACACATTATTAATTTTCTATTGTTGTTTGTTTGTAGCGGATCTTAGCTAAGTAAAAGTTCTAACTGTCCACGTAGTAATGGATTTCCGGAAAATAACGCCTGACTCCATTAATCATCATAAAGAATTATTTTAAAAAATTATGTTGGATGGACATTAATATTATTATTAAATTTATTGCTTTAGCTACTTAAAATAAATATAACCTTGGTATTATTTAAATTAAAATTGGTATTATTTAAATTGTTCTTATTCAACGACATTTTCCTTGTAAATACATAAAATACTTTCTAAAAAATTAAATTTTAAAATCAAAATTAAACTCTAAAATATCTCTCATTGTACCTATGTCCTAAATGTAAACCGCCTTGAGACGTCCGATACTAAAATGTGTACGCTCTTTGTACGGTTGTGGAATAATCGTCAATGATTTATCTCGGCTTAAGCGCTTATAAAAACTAACAAGGTTAATATTTATATATACAGTATTAATTTTTACTACTTGGACTTGCATAAGCCTTGATCTTGTTTAGAACAATTTCTCTTATTTCTGTTTCAATATAATAATCAATGATGACCTAATGGGCTTAGTCGGTCACTCTTGGAAGAGTTATCGTGGTCACGAGCCGGTCGGGTCTTGTGTCTCCAGTCTCACGGTGCTCCATTTCTCTCTGTTCGTTGCCTCTAGTGAGCAATTATGAAGGTGTGACTAAAGGACATTATCAAGTCAGTCCATCTAGTTGGGAAGCGCTCCCGAGATCTTTTTCCAACAACTTTCTCTTGGATAACGAGTGTTTCTATTGATTCTTCGTTGCGAATGACGTGACCGAAAAATTTGCATATGCGTATCTGAGCAATCGACGATATTATTTCTTTAATTTTGAGTTCTTTTAAAATGGATTATCTTAAAGATATCTGAGCGCTAAGTGGTCCACAGGATGCGGAGCAGTTGCCTCCAGCATCACATACATGTCCAAGGCATCTTATTCTTTTTAGGTCATGTAGTTTTTGTGCATATTTATTTCAATATTCAATGTTCTGCCAATTTATTTTAGACATACGTGGTAGGTTGATATCCATTCCTTAAAAAACGGGGCGGCTTGTATACAACAGTGGGACATATATGGACTATGATAAAAATTAATCGAATATATTGATTTTTGACATAGTCCATATATATCACACAACAAAAAGCGATTTGGTCAAGGTGTGTTCTCCTTCGTCTTCCCCTAGCGACCCTTCTATCCATTTCCGCAAAGTAAATTTCTATTACGACTACTACTAATACATATAAAATGATGATACGTTTTATTTTCAGCGTCGTTTTTATTTTTCCAAAGCTCCAACAACACCTGGCTTTTACAATACACGTCACGAATTGACTGACGGCTTGACAAATAGCTGTGTCAGTGGGGGATTTGTGGGACCGGCCGTTGACCCGGATGTATTACATTTTAAGTCTTGCGGGATCGCAGGTAGGATGTTAGCCCTCCGCAATCGAATGCCGCCATATTATAAATATTCTAAAACTCGAGTGACGCCACACAGGCGCCATGATGCGATATTTTAGCAAATCTAGGTTCTGCGTTAATTTTTTTATAGCGGAGCAAGCAAACGAGGATGCGGCTCACCTGATGGTAAGTAATCACCATCGTCCAATTGTGAACACATAGGCTGTCTGCGTGTTTTTTTTTTTTCTGGGATAGGAAGGCAAACGAGCAGGCGTGTCACACAATGGAAAGCAACCAACGCTGCTCATACACTTCCGCAGTGTCATAGACAGTGCGGAAGCGTTGCCGACCTTTAAAGAAAGTGTCATTATGGGAGGGGAGGGGCAGAGGGAGGGGGAGGGTGTTGGGCCTCCGGAAATCGTCCGCTCACCGTACGAAGCGCGGTAGCTAAACTACCATTCAGACGCCGGTTTCCTGCGAGAGTGTGGTAATTTTCCGGGTGAGCCGGCCCATTCCTGCTACAGACAAATGATATGCCATTCTTGATAAAGCATTCGTCTGCAGCGTGGCTTTAGCACCTTCCCCCCCCCTCTCCCCCCTCCCATTCCCACTCCCATTCCCACACCCATTCCCACTTCCATAATGACACTTTCCTTAAGGGTCGACAACGCTTCCACACTGCCTATGGCGCTGCAAATGTCTATGGGTGGCGTTGATTGCTTTTCATCAGGTGACACGCTTGCTCGTTTGCTTTCCTTAAAAAAAAAAACTTTTTTGATTTATTCCTTTTTTTAACATTCGTAAAAATAAAGAAAATATTCTTTTTTTGAATTATTTATGATTTGTTCGTTTGACATACAAGATGTGTACAAGTGATTTGAAACGAGACAAATAAATTAATATCATTTGGTCCCGTGATGTTCTCGGGTCTCTACTAATACAGTTGATCCACCACAGTACATACGTCCCTGAGAGTGTGTAATACGGTGTAGTCAATACATTAAGTGAAATTTTCGAAATACGCATTAATCACGGAATGCTGTAAGCCCGCAGTGACATTTGGGATGGTATAATCGGGTGTATTTCTGTCCCAGGTGCCCTTTTCGACTTTTATGTAGAAATGTAAGGCCTCGTTTGTATCTGTGGACATGCAATATTACTGAAGGAACGATTGAACTGAGGAGAGACGAGCGTATGTCTCTTGAATGCCACCATTTTCCTCAATTCAATCTATATATATATATATATATATATATATATATATATATATATATATATATATATATATATATATATATATATATATATATATATATATATATAGACGTTACGCGGACGTTATTAATTGGATTGTGGGAAAACAACTAACCAGCTAAACTATGCCGCATTCATACATACATATTGGCACGTTTACCGTAGACGCAGGCAGAGACCACAGATCTCCATCTGCTACGATCATGCATTGCTTGCTTCCTCCACACTCATCACTCTCTTCTCGCAAGCACTTCGGTTAAGGGTACTCTTGATCTCGCCTTTCTTAAAAACTTCGGCAATTTGGTAAATATATGTTTTCCTTGGTCTTTCCCTATCGACCCTTCCATCAACATCCGCATCCGCATCCGCATCCTCATACGCATCCGCATCCGCATCCTCATCCGCATCCATCTATTATAAATTATTGTAACATTTTCATATCGTTCAACAACTCAACAAACAGTAAGTATATTTTTAATAAATACATGTTACGTCGTTTCCGATGACCATGGGCGTGTCGTATGCATTGACCCTTTCTCTTGTGTCGGTCGCCGTCAAAGTCAACCGGTACTGGATGCCTATATGGCGCCTGTACAAACATTTTGTTTTTACATATCTACAACAACGTACCTACGTACGTACGTATGAATTAAAACAATTGAACACAATATAATTAAAAAAAACTATATGAACGGCTAATAGATGGCAGTATTTATAATACTGAGGAATTTTTTACTCTAATTATTGATTGTAATATTTATACACAAATGGCGGTCTTATCGCTAAAAGCTATTTCTTACAGACAACCATAGAATGGACACAATGTTGAAAAGATAATTTGATGTAGGTTAGTAATACATTATTATGATAATAAAGAAAAAATATTAATAAAGAAAGATTATAGCCATAAGCAAATATATAAGTATATACATACATACATACACATATATACATATACACACAATCTTTTCAACTATAAGTAACTTATGTATTTAGTATAGTATAGTAGTCTATATGTATGGACAGTCAAAAGTTTTACTTAGCTAAGATCCGCGACAAGCAAAACAATAACAGAAAATTAATAATGTGTGTTTTTCCGTTGGGTTAAGTGGATTTATTTGGAACTTAAACCAAAAACTCACCGAAAATCGGCCATCAATTCTCCACCCACCAACCATTATACACAACACCAAACACACATAATCACTTTTCCATCTTGTAAACGACACGAGTTTCGCTCCAACACGAGGCATCTTCAGGTATAGTAGACTCTACGGAAGACAACCGAAAAGACTGAATTTTAGGTAAGTTTTTGGTTTAAGTTCCAAATAAATCCACCTTACCCAACGGAAAAAAACACATTATTAATTTTCTGTTATTGTTTTGCTTGTCGCGGATCTTAGCTAAGTAAAACTTTTGACTGTCCATTTAGTGATGGATTTCCGCAAAGTAACGCCTGACTCCATTAATAGTTTACATGTGTATATAACTTATGTAGAATGGACGAAATGAAATAAATAATTACTGATATTTGTACGCCAAGTGACAATGTGATGGAGCTTTTAAACATCTTTCATCATCTTGTTACACCTCACATTATCCAATTATTAACACATTTTTAATAACTATATTATTAATATAAATCTCTTTCCTTTCCCCTTTATCATCTTTTCTTTCCCCTACTCTTTCCTTTCTTCTCTATCCTCTTCTCTTTCTCTTCGCCAATCCACGGTCTGCCGTGCTAATAGATGCGTAGCTAAGGGCGACTTACTATAGTGGTATCGGGTACTATAGTGCCTTACTTCAGCATGTGGGGCTCTGCTGGGGCTGACCTCCATCTTCCCTTGCGGCTCGTGGGATTCACTATGACGAATTGTAATAAACTTAATTTGTAAAAAAATGACGGCGACGTGGTTCGCCACCCGTCGCGTCCTGATTCCCACGAGGGCGAGAAGCGACTGATGGAGAGTTTCGCTACGATGAATGTGAGAGGATGGATGAAAAGATGGATGAGTGTGGAGGAAGCAGGGAAGGTGTGTTGGTATCGTAGCGGATGGAGATCTGTGGTCTCTGCCTTCCCCCTACCCCTCCCTCATAATGACACTTTCCTTAAAGGCCGGCGATGCTTCGCGATGTTTACGTTGCATTTATTTAAGTTATATGTATGTTGTTCGAGGTAACACGCCTGCTCGTTTGCCTTCATATACAATGAAAAAAACTCTTGAGTCTCAATAATAAGATAATCCAGACTCCAAGCTTATCTAATCTATAATGATAATATCTTTGCTGCAAAAGATGTCAGAAAGAGGCGCGAAATATTCTCGCGTGTTGATTATTGTATTTGAATAATATTGTATTGGTTATGCTGAAACGATCTCGCACTGCCTAACAATGCCTAACGCGTATATTCACGTATAAGTTGCGATAAGCATATTTTAAAAGCGATAGAAATGTTATAAAATATTTCGGATATTTTTTTCGTTTATTTATTGATGTGAATCATCTTATCCCGGGGGGATGCGAGTGAAATCGTAGACGTCGTCTCGATTCAGACTACACCTTTGAAGCGACAACCTCTGTAGCCGCGTTACACGATTCTGGATGGGGGAGAAATCGCGAATCGCAAAGCGTGCAACGCTGTGTGTATTATATATACAATCGTGTATATACAATGTGTTGGCGTGCGTCTACGCAGGCAGCTGCGCGTGCATTAACTGTGTTTAAAATATGTCTTTAGGTATACTCATAGCAACAGATATACCTTAAGCATTAGCCTGTTGCTGACGCGAACCCATAGATTTTTTTCCCTACCCAGAGTAGCGTAACGCGGCTATAAAAGTTTTCACTTCGAAAAAGTAACACAGCTTTAAAAGCTTCTTTAAAAGATCTGACCTTTCAGTTGAAATCAATACTTTCGTACTGTGGTTAATAAATCTGCCTTATATATCTTCAAATGTATTGAGAACACCTTAAAATACAAAATAATATGAAGATAGTCGACACCAAAAAAAGACGTGTTTTTCTTATTATCACCAAGCGTGTGCTTTGTAATTTAAAACACATTACAGACGTCAAGTGTAATATTTCTCCAAAAAGGCTATAAAATTCTGGTATTTGCTTACCCACCAATTAGCAGTTGACCGTGTCAAATAATTTCAAGCAGGTTAAGGTGCTTACACACTATTGCGGTTTATTAATATTATATTTTATTTAAATACCATTTTTATTCTTTTCTTCTGTTTCATGGCAATTAGTTACAACTATTATGCCCTATATAATCTCTTCAAATGTAACTAGTCAGTTTGTCACATTACGTTGATAAAATGGCGGCTATTCTACCAAAACCTACTATGGACTTTTTCGGTCAACTTAAAAAGTTACAATACACGCATTTATTTCATATCACTTCACTTATACACCTTAATCGAACTGTATTGCATGATACGCCACCACAATTAAACAATACAACTGATAATAATATAATTATCATCATCAACAGCCTACGGAAGTCCACTGCTGGACATAGGCCTCCTCCATGAAGCGCCACCTAGCCCGATCTTCAGCTATATAGTTTCTGCCAGCCGCCCTGCGCAGATCGTCGCACCATCTAGCTGGGGGGCCTCCTACACTACGTTTACCGTGACGCGATTTCCACTCCAGCACTCGTTTGCTCCAACGATTTTCGGATCTCCGACAAACGTGACCAGCCCATTGCCACTTTAGTTTGCTAATTCGAAAGGCTATGTTAGTGACTTTAGTTTTCTAGCGGATTTGTTCATTCTGAATCATATCTTCCAGAGAAATTCCGAGCATAGATCTCTCCATAGCACTCTGAGCGACTCTGAGTTTGTGAAGCAGACGGACTGTCAGCGTCCATATTTCGCGGAGAGTATAATATAATAAGATTATGAAAGTGTAATAAAAATACAACGTCAATCATATAAGTTGGTGGGAAGATTCACCATTTTTATTTGACGCACAAAAGGTATAAGGCGCACTCATTACGAAAAAAAAATCTCGATCGTTCAACTTTCCAGCAAAGCAGAAGAAATTAATAGGGGGTTATTACCTTTTTGTAACGGATCTTACAGATAATTTTAGGTCTGTAATTTTTTTATTGGAAAAGTAAGGCAAACGAGCAAGCGTGTCGTCTGATGAAAAGCAATCAACGCCGCCCATAGACAACCGCGACACCGCAGGTGTCACGGAAGGGTTGCCGGCCTTTCAGGTATGTGTAGGCTTGTTTTTTGAAGGTGCCAATGTCGTATCGGTTCAGAAAGACCGCCGAAGATAGCTGGTTTCACAGAGTTATGGTGCGTGGAAAGAAGTTTCGAGAGTAACGCACCGTAGTATTAATACAAGTAATTTAAAAAAAATAAAGTCAATTCCTAGTATTAATTAAATTTAATTAAATTAATGAATTAATATTTGAATAAACTGTATTAACATCAAATGTCATCCAAGTACAAGTTTACAAAAATGTATTTGAACTTGAGTGGATGGATAAAAAGTATTTTATTAACGATTGAAACTTTAACCAATATATATATATATATATATATATATATATATATATATATATATATATATATATATATATATATATATATATATATATATATATATATATATATATATAGATATATATACATAGGCGAGTGTGAACTAATAGTAAGAAATTAATAATTATTAAAATACAGCTTATGAATATTAAACTATTACTAACACAATTTAGGATTTTTTATGAATATCAACTGTTAGTGATGACGAGCGTGATAGCGCTCGCGAAATCAGTTGCTGTTTAGTGCGTGGTAGGGGGGGGGGGGGAGATCGTTCGCACGCACTGCTAATTTTTAGTGATAATGATCATAGTGACGATAACAATGATTTTGCTGATACGATGATGTTTGAAATTGTCATCACAAGGAGTACAAGGGTTAATGAATTTAAAAACAAAAGATTTCTTTGTCATTTTTAAGTATATATGAGTAAAATATTATAATAGTACTAAAACGGTTAATTTCCTTTTAAGTTTTTTTTTGATTATAAGATTTACAACACTAGTGTACTACAACCTTAACAAAACCTTCGTGTCACAATGCGACCCCAGTTGTCGACCGGACCGGCCACTGATACGAATCAGTCGTAGCTCTTGAGATTACAGTAATTCACCGCAAATTACAACCTCCCGGTTTGGATATGTCAATTGAATAAGACTCGGATTTTACTTGCTTCAATAATTAAATGAAGAGCACTTTAGTTAACCTCTTATCTGTGGCTTCGCCAGTCTAGAAGAACCCCCCCCCCCCCATCTGTGGCACCGCGCTGCGAGCATCCCACAGCACCTGGTCGCGGGGCGTGTCAGTTCTTATTAGATCCAGATTTCCAATAAGACTATTAAAATAAGTTGATATTTACTAGATTTTGAATCAAGAAACACTAACTTGCAACTTACAACTGCGCTGAGAATGTAATACCCTGCAGCCACACCACAGACGAATACATTGTCAAGAATGGCGTATTATTTGTCTGTAGCATGAATGGGCCGGCTCGCACGAAGTACCGCACTCCCACAGAACAGCGGCGGCTGAGTGGTAGCTTGGCTACCGCGCTTCGTACGGTGAGCGCCTGAGTTCCGAAAACCCTCCCTTTCCCCCCTCCCATTCTACTCTCATAATGTCACTTTCCTTAAAGGTCAGCAACGCTTCCGCACTACCTATGACGCTGCGGATATCTGCGGGCGGAGTTGATTGCTTTTCATCAGGTGACACGCCTGCTCGTTTGCCTTCCTATCCAATAAAAGTAAAGAAAGAGTGTGTGAAAGTGTTTCCGCGTCGGAAAAGTTTAAAGTTTCAACCTGAAAACAGAAAATCTTAAAAAAAATTACGATGTGGATACAGTGATGGGATATAAATCGGCAATCATTGTGATATTTTTATGGGCAATTATTTCTTTAAGTGTGGTGTCAAAATGAATGAGTATATAGTGGTGAAATTATTAATTCCAAGCACCGTTCGAGCCGAAGCCCCATTACCGACGACTTGCAAAAGGACACTGTGCTTAATGCACGCCCATAACTCATCACATCTGCACTGATTGCACATTGATTATACAATAACACTTTTAATTTATGTGGACGACCGATTGGCTCAGTGGCTCATATATATATGAATTTATATATATTTATTCCGAGTCTGGTAACCCCCCCAATCCGCATTTCCGTTCCAGCCCTTTCCTTTCTTTTCTATCCTTTCCCTTCCTCTCCTTCAATCCACGGTCTGCCGTGCCAATGGATGCGTGGCTAGGGGCGAGCCTAGTCGCAAACGTGCTGACTGTCCCGGTATCGGGCCCCCCGGGCACTATGGTGCCTCAGCACGCAGGGTTCTGCTGAGGCTGACCTCCATCCTCACTTGCGGCTCGTGGGATTCTCTAAGATGAATTTAATATACCTAATTTTTTTGAAAAATAACGGCGACGTGGTTCGCCACCTGTCACTTCCTGATTCTCACGAGGCCAAGAAGCAACTAATGGAGAGCCCTTTCGCTGCGATGCATGGTAGCGGATGGAACTCTGTGGTCTCTGCGAACCCCTGCGGGGGATAGGCGTGAATATAAATATAAAAAAAATTATGTGGACAGTCGCAATTTTTACTTAGCTCAGCTAAGTAAAAATGTCTATGGGCGGCGTTGGTTGCTTTCCACCAGGTGACACGCCTGCTCGTTTACCTTCCTATGCCATAAAAAAAATCTTGAAATGATAAAAGAAGTATCGCATCAGTCTCCTACAGCGCCGAAACGTGGACGCTAAAAGTCCGTCTGCTTCACAAGCTTAGAGTCGCTCATAGAGCTATGGAGAGAACTATGCTCGGAGTTTCTCTGGTAGATATAATTCGGAATGAACAAATCTGCCAAAGAACTAAAGTCACCGACATAGCCTTTCGAATTAGTAAACTGAAGTGGCAATGGGCTGGTCACATTTGGAGATCCGACAATTGGTGGAGCAAACGAGTGCTGGAGTGGAGACCGCGTCTCGGTAAACGTAGTGTGGGACGCCCCCCGGCAGGGCGGCTGGCAGAAACTGGATGCGTGTAGCCGAAATTCGGGCTAAGTGGCGCTTCATGAGGGAGGCCTATATTTAGCAGTGGACAGCCGCAGGCTGTTGATGATGAAGATAATGAGATCCGTGACAAGCAAAGTAAAATAGAAAAATAATATAGTGCGTCTTTTACTGGAAGAAGTGGATTTATGAGGAACTTAAAGTAAATCTCGCCGAAATAATGGCCGTCAGCAACTCACCACATCGTAAATAGTATCAAAAACACATCGTACACGACACGTATTTCGCCTCAACATGAGGCATCATCAGGCGTAGTAGAATCCACGGCAGACAACTGTAAAGTGTCTCGCTGTTACAATGGCCGCTATACATAAATAGCAATACCTACAACGTAAGATAGAGAGAGATGTATCTGTGAGAGAGAAAGGTATATATACCTTTCTCTCTCATACACAAAGTGGTGGTGTGTTTGGTGTTTCTCATAAATCCAATACTTTCAGTCAAAAAGACACGTATTATTTTCTATTTTTGTTTGCTTGTCGCGGATCTTAGCTAAGTCAAAATTCTGACTGTCCACATAGTAATGGATTTACGCAAAGTAACGCAAAGCACTTTTAATTTATTTACAATTATCACAGTTATAACTTGTTCTTCTTGTATCATCTTAATTGACGGGAAAAGTTGTGGGCAAAAGACGTGTTGGTCTAACAAGGAAGTCTCGGCCACGCAAAATCGGACAGCGGATCGGGTAGTGAATACCCACTTCAGAACTACCTCGCTTCATTACAGATGAGGAAAGTTGTGCTATTTGATTGCCGAATTTCGCTAGTAGGAAAGGCAGTCAATAAGAAGAAGGCGTTAGTCTGTGTGTGTGTATATATATATATATATATATATATATATATATATATATATATATATATATATATATATATATATTTTTTTTTTTTTTTTTTTTTTTTTTTTTTACACTTTTCATTTATGTCTCACTGCTGAGCACGAACCTTCGTAGCTGGAGGAACGGGTGAACCAGACTCTGAATAAATATCTGTAGGCCACACATATATTTATTCCGATGCGGGGATCGAAAACGCGACCATTGATTACGTACGAGTTGCCCACCACTGAGCCAATTGATCGTCATATATATAGCTTAACCTAAAACATTAGCATGTTGCTGACGTGAACCCATAGATTTTTTCCCTATCCGGAGTCGTGTACCGCGGCTATATGTAGAAGTTTTCACTTCAAAAATTTCACTTATTATACATAATAACAAAAGGCAACAACATTTTATTAAAAAACATATTGTAAACGTCAATGTGCCCAATTCTCAACATATAAATTTAACAGAGGCACCGCGACGACATTTCTACATCTGCCAGCCGTGAATTTTAAAGGCATTTTATGTATTAACAAGACCGCAATAAAAACTGAATACATGACACAACATATAACTGTTGAATGAACATCACACTTTACAGTAGTTTTGCCGATAATTTAAGCAATAATTTTGATTAAAAATACATTATACATTAATAAGATTATTTTTATATTGTGAATTGTAAATAATCTAAAAATTTTGTTATGTATTCGAAGATTTATGCGATGCGATTGGATGGAAAGAACTATACTAAATACTAAAAAGTGTCATATAATAGAAAACAATGCGATTTCAAATTAGACAATAGCTATAAATATCATGGTAAAGTATGTTGTCATATATATATATATATATATATATATATATATATATATATATATATATATATATATATATATATATATATATATATATATATATATATATACACTCTCCTATAATGACACTTTCCATTAAGTCCGGCAATGCAAAAAAAAACACATTGCTAACATTTGTATAATGAATATTGTGTCTTGTATATTATCTTTTTGTAAAAAGAAAAGTCTTTATTTCATTCTATCACTTACCTATATGATATCCAGGCCGAAGGGTTCTAATTCGTATTGGCCAAAATATAATAATACATTCATAGTCAGAAATTATTTGAAATATATATATACAATAGGCATTGAGGCCCAAATTAATGGAAGTCAGAAGAAACGAAGGTAAGATAGCCTATCTGTATTATGATAAATTAATCGTGAAAGATAATATAGAGAAAACTAGGGAGACTTGTCATCACAGGGCTAATGCTTTACGTAATGAGAAATATATTGTCTCCTTAACTAATAAAAATGTACCAATAAACGATGATTGTTCAGAATAGCAGTCAAAAGTAGGTAAACATTTTTCCAATCCGGCCGGTCACCGTAGCGAATATAGACCACCACATTCCATCAAAAACAAAATGAGACAAAATAATACAAATCCTGGAAATATTGAAAATAAAACAAAAATAGTAATAGATCTCACATACAATGACACTGTAGAAACAGCATTAAAAATCTAGATGAACCAAGCTCTAGACAGAGAGAAATGGCTAAAGATGGAGGAGGAGGATGTGGACCACACGATAGGAAAAGCAAATGTAGCAAATATTAACAAAATAGATGTGTGAAATAAAGCTATAATAATCAGAAATTATAAAACAATGACACAAACCAATAGAAAGCTAGACTAAACTAGAAACGTAATTTGCATACGACTCAGACATAATTCAGTAAAGTTTGATTAGGCTCTCAAAATAATCAGTTGGTTTGCAGACTTGCCAGTTTCAAAACAAACTTAATTGTTTTGGGCTTATATTAGTTGTACGCTATTTACTTGTACGCATCTATGTATGTACGTACATGTGGCTTATGATAATTGATTATATTATATCATATCAGTCCACTGCTGGACATGGGCCTTTTCAAAGAAGCGCTACCTAGCCTCTGCTTCAATCTGCTTCACAAGCTCAGAGTCGTTCAAATAGCTATGCTCGGAGTTTCTCTGTTAGTTATAATTCATAATGAAGAAATCCGACAGAGAACCAAAGTCGCTGACGTAGTCTTTCAAATTAGCAAACTAAAATTAAGTAGCAGTGGGCTGGTCACGTTTGTCTGAGATCCGACAATCGCTGGAGCAGATGAGAGCTGGAATGGAGATGGAGTCTCGGCAAACGTATTGTGGGACGCCCTCCGGCTACATGAATGAAGCGGTAAAAGATGACTTATTTATCTCGTGTCATATCTGAGAAATCCGAGCATAGACATCTCCATAGCTTTTTAGAGATACATGCATAATGATTAAATTTTGATAAAAACTTTAACACCTGTATCAGAACACGAAATCCCCATAAAATGTTTAGTATTACATCGTATCCAAATAATATATCCCATTATAATCCCATGGTACTCATTTGTCGCCTATATAATAATATATTAATTGACCACGGTACAGAAACGTTCGATATTTTCAATATAAAAATACAACAGCAATTTGATATTTTCAATATCAAAGAAAAGTGATCACTCTGTAATATCTTTGGCAGCCGATAGATCACTAAATTATTGTTATCCTTCTTTTATATATTTCTTTTTTTTATTTTATTTTGTCCTCTCAATTTTACAGTATTTCATTATTACATAAGTAAACTTATTGTTAAATGTAGCCATGCTGTACGCAAATTTTTTAAGACTAAGTTGTTTTAGTGCCTAATAAATAAATAAATAAATAATGTATAATATAATAAAAAACAAACACAACAGTTAAGTATATATAAAAACTATATGATATAGTTATTTTTATACTAAAAATGGTAATGTGGTACACGCTAAAATATTACAACTCATTGTTTTTTATACTCGAAGAGCTATCAACGCAGATTTCGACACTAAATTATGCCGCATAAACAGTGGCTATGATGAAATCCATTGAACAGATGGTCAGTAATTTTTATCTTTACTTTGTTGTAAAATACAACCCATTGTTTTTTTATAATAATATAATCGATACCATCACATATATATATATATATATATATATATATATATATATATATATATATATATATATATATATATATATATATATATATATATATATATATATATATATATATATATATATATATATATATATATATATATATATATATATATATATATATATATATATATATATATATATATATATATATATATATATATATATATCTCGATTACATTAATAATATATCGATATAAATGAACCCATTTCATGCGAGTACAACGGCTTATTCCAAGATACACAAGATATAATACAGCTCATAATAATGTACTAACAATAGGTTAAGACTTTAGTAAAAAAATTTACAAAATAAAATCGATATAAAAGATGAAACAAGAAAAAATCAGTAACGACTTATCAAATGTTAGCTTTGGTATTTAAGTAAATTGTTTATATTATATATGCACACGGACGCGTGTATCTATATGCATGTGATTGTATGTCTCTTTGTGTGTGTGTGTTTTTGTGGATATTTGCAAGTGTGACGATATATCGATAATTGTTAAAAATATGATACATTATTGATTTATAAAATTTGTTTATTAATAATGACTGGACTTTCAAATCGTTAATCGTTCGTTCTTTTTGTTAAAAGCGCTGGTTGATCAATAAATAGAATAGATCTTCTTTAGACTAATTTCTTCCGATCCTTCACCGTATTCAACTTTAAAGTCTCCTTTCGACGTACCGTCGCCCCATTATATAAGTAAAACAATCGAAAGTTCTAGCATTCCCAAAATTCGAAATTGTTCCAACAATGTGTAGTCTTGTCTAGACATCGTCCCGTCTCCTTTCCGCGCGCAGCTATTTTCTATTAACTGTTCTTGTTACGCATTGACGGATATCTTGTCAATTTATTTTTAAAAGTTGTAAATTATTGCTTGACTTTGATACCCCAAAATGAGGCTTCAAAAATTACACAAAAAAAAATCGGAGGCAGTCATAGTGAGTGCCGACTGAAGTGAAAACTTAAAACTGTATTTTGAAATTTGAAAACTAATTGTAATATTAAATGCTGCTACTACTACGGCATGTTGCTGACGTGACCCGCAAAACTTTATCCATCAATGTAGCGTCCAGCGCACACACAATCGGGTATATACAATGTGTTGGCGTGATGCGTGTACGTAGGCAGCTGCGCGTGCATTAACTGTGATTAAAGTATGTCTATAGCTATAGATATATCTTAAGCATTAGCATGTTACAAATTAAGTACGAAAGTGTTTATAAATTAAGTAACTTAACAGCTTTTTTAATTTATCACACGCTTAAAAAATAAAAACGAAACTCGATTTGTTTATGTTATCTTATCGTGATGTATCGATTCATCAATTGTTTATCTATCTATACTTACAAAATTACACCTGTTTATGCAAATATACAAGTGTAATTTTGTAACTGTAGCTGTAATAGAATATATTAACATATATTCTCTTAAACTAATTAGTGTACTGGCAACACAAGGCTTAAAAAACAAATCGCGAGACCGTGTTCGGGCCCAAATAAACACGAACGATGTCAGCCCCTAACAAATGTGTTTTATTCGCGATGAGAAGAATTCCAAGTACACGCCCCCGTAATGTTGGCAGTATTCGGCAATCGATAATTTTCATACGAATATATAAGGCGAAGATGGATCCACGTCCTATCAGTTGAGGTCCAGACTTGGTGTGTTTACGAGATGCAAAAAATTGTAAGTTTTTACAATTACACGCACATAAATCATAACTCCCGCATAACATCTTGCGGGAAGGGTAGTAGCTAAAAACAAGCGCTACAGGGAAAACTCTTCCCCTGTTAGCAAAAGCTGAGCCACTTCTTTTTTGTTTTTTTATTTTATGGGATATATGGGATGGCTCACCGTACGAAGCGCTTTAGCTAAGCTACCACTCAGACACCGGTTTTCTGCGGGAGTGTGGTACTTCCCCAGGCGAGCCGGCCCATTCATGCTACAGACAAATATTATGCCATTCTATACAAAGTTTTCGTCTGCAGCGTGGCTTTACAAGTATGGGATGTTGAAATGAAAAAAAAATTCCTCTGAATAGAATTAAAAGTTTCCCAGGTCTCAGGTTTTTTTCTGGAGGGGGTTCCTCAAAAATAAAGTCTTCTATGAATCAAACCCGACAACCATCTCAGCACCAAAAGCAAATATCGTCCGCGAGGTTAACGGCATCCCGACGTCATTACTTCAGCGAGTGGCAAAGAATACTGTGGTTAGATTCCAAGAGTGTGTCCAACTTCTATAAAACCTACCCTATAAAAGGCTAACATTTTCTTTTTACATATTTCCAGATTATATTCGCAGCTGTCCTCGTTTCTGCACGGGCAGCTCCTGCGTATCTCCTCGCTGAAGAGTCTCACTATGTCCTGCCTCACGCCAAGTCCACAATTACCTCTAGCAGCCAGACTGTCGACCACGGCAGCACCCACGTGATCCACCCTCTGCCCGTCGTCCACGCAACCCCTCTGGTTCATGTGCCGATGGCTATCAGCAGTCAATCGCACGAGAGCACACTGTATCACGCACCAGCCTCGAAAACCACCATCACCAATAGCAAGCATGCAGTGAACCATGGAAGCACAGCTCTAGTACACGCTCCGGTTGTGTCACTCACCCATTCATCACCACTCGTGTACCATTCACCCTTGGTGACGTACAAATCACCAGACACTGTCATCTCTCATCTAAGTTCGGTACACCAAACCGTCCCCGTTTTTAATTCATTACCGCTCTACACTTTGCGTTAATTTTTTTGTTTTAATAAAAAATCTTTTACTATTATTGTTTGTAATATTTTAATTCATAATTCATCGCTTATAAAATTTGTATAGCCGCGTTACAGGAATCTGGGTAGGGAATAAATCTATGGGTTCGCGTCAGCAACATGCTAATAACTATCATATATATGTAAAGAATATCTAAAGATAGTGAATTTTGACAAGCTTTTTGAAAATTGTGAGAGACTTCACTTGCCTCACCCCCAGCGGCAACCAATTCAATAACCGAACAGCCTGCACTGTGAAAAGTTTGGTCAAAGAATGTGGTATGATGAGTAGGCAGTTTTAATATTAAATTCTTCTTGCAAGAGTGCCTCTCCGACTTGGAAAGGTTGGCAGCCAATTCAGCACAACTCTCCTCTCACTCGCTATCCCTAATAATAAACCAGAATAAAATTAAGAAAAAGAGATGAATGAAGACAGTGGTGCAGATAAGACAACAGGAAAGAGATTAACATCGATGAACTACAAGACGATAAGGTATCTCTTTACATCTATATACTCTTTGTTTTCTTATCTTTTCCAACACGAGAAGAGAAATGAACTTTCGATTTCACCTCATAAATCTTACGTCTTCGACGCAAATAAGTTCATAAGGTTTCCTGTTTGAAAATAACATTTAATGATAAACTTTAGAGAGCTTTCCATTAGGGAGCATTAAGGCCAAACCGTCGGTTGTGTGCTTTCATTCAATTATTGTGAAACGAAATTTGTAAATATCAAAATTCGTACGGAACCAAATAGGAATATTGTTTCCATATTAAATTAGCCACAGGGTATATATAAGCTTTTTTTTTTCAATCTCCCTGAGCCACTTGTCAGAACTGCAGGAAACGCTGACGCGTGCTATCGTGCCTCGACAGTACTGTCTCTATTTAGGGGCCAATCTCATAGTGGGAGTAGACATGAGACAACCCAACCCCTGTCTACTTTGGGGGCAAATATGGCGCACGACCTCGAGGTTCAAATGTTGGGCGGCGAGGCTCGCCCTTTTCCGAAACTCGGTTATGGGGGTTGTAGGAGAGCCTGATAGACACTTCTCTACCGCCCCGTTCTCTGCCTGCGTTCCTTGCCATGAACTTCTCACAGAAGGCAGCCCAAGCCGTCCACGAAAGCTCATCCCTAACCCTAGCTTTTTAGGTACTAGGATAAAATATAAGCTAACTGTATCTAAAGTAAAAATTTAATTATTACTAAAAATAAAACTCAAGGAACAACATAAAGGCCGGCAAAGCATTTGCAAAGTCTATATCTGTATTTGATTGACTTTCAGTCTATAAATATAACAAAGCTTGTATTTTTTAACCAAGCAAAACTCCGAAACTCAACCCCTCACCGTACGAAGCGCGGTAGCTAAGCTACCACTCAGAGGCCAGTTTTCTGCAGGAGTGTGGTACTTCCCCGGGCGAGCCGGCCCATTCATACCACAGACAAATAATATGCCATTCTTGACAAAGTGTAAGATTTAAACCCAGGTTGCTTGACACCAAATTATGATATCTTAACAATAAAGTCAAGTCGTCATCAGACATGGTGAATAAGCGGAAGAGTAATTGTCCAGTACCACGCAACGGTGTTGCCATTACGAAATATAAAATCATTTTCTATCCACCGCGGCCAAGGCGAGGCGTAATGAGCAATGTTGCAAATAAATAACCTTCCTTGCCTATCTGATCTATCGACGTGTATTTACCAATCATTATCTATGTACCATTATATAAGATCATTAAGTAAACGAACATTTATTTTATTACTATTTATTACTAAACGAATTTCACACCTCCCATCTGAAACGCCTCGCTTTAATCGAGATGTGCCACCTAGCCCAATCTTCGGAAAGGCATAATTGTCTGTAGCATGAATGGGCCGGCTCGCCCGGGGAAGTACAACACTCGCAGAAAATCGGCGTCTGAATGGTAACTTAGCTACCGCGCTTCGTCCGGTGAGCGGTTGAGTTCCAGGGGCCCAACCCCATCCATAATGACACTTTCCTTAAAGGCCGGTCATGCTTCTGCACTACCTATGGCACTGCAGATGTCTATAGGCGGCGTTGATTGCTTTCCATCAGGCGACACGCCTGCTCGTTTGCCTTCCTATCCTATAAAAAAGTTTCTTCCAGCCTACGCAGGTCGTCGCACCATCTAGCCAGGAGGCGTCCCACACTACGTTTGCCGAGACTCGGTCTCCACTCCAACACCATCCAAACATCGTCTAACTCATTGGTTGTCAAATCTCCGATAAACGTTATCAGCCCATTGCCAATTCGAAAGACTACGTCAATGACTTTGGTTTTTTGGAAGAAGAGACGTTCGGATTTAATTTTTAAAATTATTTAAAAATTTATGCTTGATTACTTTCCATCGGGTGACACGCTTGCTCGTTTACCGTCCTATCCCATAAAAAAAACCTCTAGTTAAAACCAAATGCGTGAAATGAAGACAGGATGTTCATATTGGCAGAAAATAATAAGTAAGCGTCGCAAGCGTGCCGATAGTCCCGGAATCGGGCTCCCCCGGGTACTATGGTGCCTTACCTCAGCATGCAGGGCTCTGCTGGGGCTGACCTCCATCCTCCCTTGCGGCTCGTGGGATTCACTAAAAAGCGAATTTAATATATTTAATTTGCTGAAAATGACGGCGACGTGGTTCGCCACCCGTCACGTCCTGATTCTCACGAGGGCTAGAAGCGACCAATGGAGAGCCGTCTCGCTGCGATGAATGGTAGCGGATGAAGCTCTGTGGTCTCTGCCAACCCCTGCGAGGGATAGGCGTGAAAATATAAAAAAAGAAAAACAATAAGTAAGCGTGTATTTACCGATTATTCGATTCAATTCTGCCGCCGGAAGTTCTATATGAAATAAAATGTGTTGTAAAAAGTGATTATTGATTAAGAAACAACGAGGCATTAATTGAAACAAAGGAGCCGAGAGATAAGGATAAAAAAAGTTGTTGTATCGACGTAATGATTATTAATGGAGTCGAGGTTGACGTAACTGCAGTGAAGCTCGTTATAAACGACATGCGCCATACTGCGCGTGCGCATATAAAGATTTCACTCTCATATTTGTTATTGAGAATTTTCTTTTTTCTATCTACAATTAAAATATTTATTGTTATAAGAAATAATATTTAATTTAAATAATTGTACTCGTATATGACATTTCTTTTTATTTCATATACATATATCCCACAAGGCACGGGTTCCCATTTCTGGAGGAAGGGACATCAACCCACCACGCTTTTCCAATGTTGATTGGAGATATCCAGACTAAATAGATATAAGATCTGATAAGATGAGGTCAACGGTCTAAGATGGGGTCTCATCATCATCATCGAGGCATTACAGCCGCGGGTGGGCTTTAGCCTGGTTCAGTAAATTTTGCCAGTTGGATCTTAGTTTGGCTATTTCTCTTCAGCCCCTCACACCGATTGCCTTTAAGTCGTCCTTTAATACATCTAGCCATGTGAGCTTAGGCCTTCCGCGGCTTTTACAACCATCTGATTTACCGTTGAGTAGGCGTTTATCCGATAAAAGATGAGATCTCAACCTCAACTTTTATCGGATCACTATTAGCCCGTCCTCTGTTATCATGATGCGTCTTTATATCTTCGAGCGTGGTTTGAAAACTAAGAATCAAACTTCATATCAGAGTTTTCGTCAGTGTTTTTTATTCTCCCCACTTTACAAATTGCTGGTCTGTACTCTTTCATTCGAATCTTCCATGTGTATAGTGAAATTAATTTTACGTTGCAATTTAAAAAGTAGATAAATTAATAAACGTACAACTTATTTCGTGAATACTAAAAGAAGTTGAATTTTCTAGAAATTTCGGCCTTTATCTCGACCTTGCTATATTAAAGTCGAGACCAAATTGTCTCATTGATATAAACTTATGACCGTCAAAAAGTAAACCGGTCCAAAAAGTGAGACCTCAACACAAGGGTCGAGAAGGTGAGATATTTTCGACTTTTATCGTTGGACGTAGCGACTTCCTGCTGGATATGAAATAAGATAATGCATAATAAGTGACTTCCGATAGTAAACGTCATAAAAAATTAATGTTAATTTCCAAAAAAATAGCAAAGAAATCAAATAGAAAGGGCGTAAAGAAATTATTTGCGAATAAAAGAGGAACGTCCTCTCCCACGCGAAATCCTCCTGTAGTCGCCTGGCTGTCGCGAGAGGGGAGGGCCAGGGACAGACCCAACGTAGGTATAGGTTCGGCCATATTTCGACGATGCGAAGTCATTAAAGGACCTCCAAAAGACGCTGGGAGCAGCGACACCTAGGACCGGGGGGCGGTCGCCCCATTCAGTTGCTGCGCGACTAGTGGGGTTCATTCCCGAGGCTGGACGTTCCCGTTTCGTTTCGTTTCGCATCATCATAGGACACGGAACGGTGATGACTTCATAAAGAACAGTGAAATGTATTACTCTCTTCAAGGAATATGATCAACGACCGGGATCTTACTCAACGGCTGGATTTTTTGACGTTGCGTAGGAATGTCTCAGTCTCAGATTCTTTATCGTTTTTAGTGATCAGAGGAATTGTGTTTTCAAAAACAATGCAAAGAATTTCACTGCCGTACAACTCGCCGCAAGGAAAAGTTTTATCCCCACCATCTGGAACAGTGGCGGTTCAGTACGGTGCGTTTTACTCGAAACATAATTCCACGCAGCACTATTCTATGAAAACTGCTACATTCAACGGTATTTCCGTACTCGAAACTCAAAGACCGGCAACGCATTTGTGATGCTCATAGTTTTGCAGATGTCTATGATTGCTTCCCACTAGATGCGGCAAACGAGCAAGCGTCTCTTGCTCGTTTGCTTCCTAACACATAAAGAAATGTTTATCTTCATCATCATCAACATATGGCAGTCCAGTACTAGACAAAGGTCTGCCCAAAGACTTGCTACCTCGCCCGATCTTCCGCTTCAATATTGATAAATACAAAATATCACTTTATATAGATCATCCAATAGATCCATAGTTTTCTCAAACATTTCTTCTCAATGTAATTAACTGGTTTAGTATATAGTGTGATTCGGTCAAGTTTGGCAAATGAACTTGGCATCGGCCCACAAACCCACTTGAAGCCATGCTATGACGCTGTTTGTGCATTTATTTATTCGTTGTAACCACACTAGTACGCCCTGCAGGCAGGCGAAGATGATAGAATAAGTGAAAGCCTTTTGGATGCGGCAATGTATATATTTTTATTATATTATACTTATAAAGTAAAGAGTAAGACATATAAAGTAAAAAAAAAGTTATATTAACTCAGAATAAGTTGGTATATTAATTACAATGTAAAAAGTTATATACTTAATCATCATCAATGCATTACAGCCGCGGGTGGGCCTTAGCCTGATTCAGTAAATTTTTCCAATCGGATTTTAGTTTGTCTTTTTCTCTTCAGCCCCTCACACCGATTGCCTTTAAGTCGTCCTCGACTCCATCAAGCCATCTGAGCTTAGTCCTTCCGCGGCTACTACGACCCTCTGGTTTGCCGTCGAGTAGGCGTGTGGATACTTTAGCGTCGTCCATCCGTTACGTGTCCAGCCCAATGAAGGCGTCCAATTTTAATGATTTTGATGACGTTCGGCTCATTGTATAGCTTATAAAGCTCGTGGTTATAAAGTGTACGCTATCGCTCATTTTCCAACACACACGCTTACTGATTATTTTCTGCCAAACATCCTGCCTTCACTTCACGTTCTGCACATGGTTCCTACAAGGTGGCGCCGCGACTCACATTGCTAGATAGACTATACAGTTTCTTCCTGATATCTTCCCTAGTCATCTCACCTCTATTCACTTCTTTGTGTTACCTCAATAGTAAATTATATGAAATATACATACATACATACATATAGTCACGCCTGTCTCCCTGTAGGATTAGGCAGAGACCACAGATCTCCATCCGCTACGATCCCGACACATCTTTCTTGCTTCCTTCACACTCATCCATCCTATCTCTCACATTCTCACTCATCGTAGCCAAACGGCTCTCCATCCTCTCTATATGAAACATTACATTATACATTTAGTTTTGTACAGATATTCAAAGCCAATAAAATACCGCGTCCATGCAAGTTCTTAGCGCGTGCATCACTGACTCCGAAATTCAAGTACGATATTACGTCCACATAATGTATGTTTTCGGCAGGACAGGTATATATATACGAGTCGCTGGTGTTGTGTTGTTAGATAATTCGGTCAGCTCGACACAGACGCATCCAACTACATACAAACAGACAACATGCAGAGATTCGTGAGTTCATTAAACATATTTTTTTAAGCCTTATTATTTTTATGTGATACCAAACCAAACGAGCAGCCTTTAAGAAATGTGTAGCTGGTTCAACAGAGTAGTGAAACGCGGAAAGAACTTTCTGGAAAAACGCGCCGTACTGGATCGCCATTCATACAGATTGTAAGTCCCATAGTCGGGAAATAATTAAAGTAATTGTTAGATATTAGTGTATTTACGGGGCATCCCAATCAAAATTACCAATAACTTAAAAATCGTTTACCGAAAAGCAAGCGACATACACGAAAAAATTTGCAGGTTTATTTTTTGCACTTACGAGATTGGAAATCAGTTTGGACGTATCGCTGAAGGTAGCTAGTTCCGCAAAGTGATGGTATACAAATGTTTCTATTCTTTGTTACTACTAATATATTAAGTTATTAGTACAAGAGAGAAGGAAATGATGCCTGAATGGCAAGTTATTTAGGAAACCTTAAGGAACCTTAAGGAGGGTTAGTTTGTTCTAGGGAAATGTTCTGAACAAATATGAACGTGGTAAAAAGTACCGAACCATTATACCTTCGGGATCGCTCACGAACAAAAAAATGGTGAGAAGTACAAATACGTTTAAGAGAAAGAATCTAAAATGGCGGAAAACAAGATGGCTGTCATACAAAGCTAAAATCGTGATATAATATATGGGCCGATTTCAGTGAAATTTGGCAGAAGCCCGAAACGCTCGCGTAGCTTTAAGGGGCCGTCGCAGGCAGGTCCTGAAAAGCTAGTATATATATATATATATATATATATATATATATATATATATATATATATATATATATATATATATATATATATATATATATATATATATATATATATATATATATATATAATGTAAAAAATTAACTGCTCCGAACATATCGTTATTCAGACTTTGAAAACAAAAGCTTCTAGATAGAATGCAAGTGACATGTTTTCGACGATATCTCTAAAATACATTTTACGTCTAGCCTTTAGAGTTTAGACGATTTACAAATTTATTATTTAAAATAAAACAAATATTTTATTCAGTCGCTAAAGAAGTAATATTTATCTTTTTTACTTATTTATATTGTACATTTATCGTCTATAAATTAAACTAATGGTTGTCCTATGGCAGAATTAGATTTTCACCTTAACTATTAACTTCAATCAAGGGATATTCGACCAATAACCTTATATAAATGAGGTCGAATATTACTTGTTTGAAAGTGTAGTTAAGGTTGAAAACCTACTTGTGACACTACACTCCCTTTAACTAGTAGATTTTCAGATCAGACAAATATACTTTTGTTTTCATTTTAGGTATATTTAACATAGGAATGAGGAATCATTTCTAAATAATTAAAAATAATATTTAGTTGCATCCCCACCATCTGGATGAGCACCACTATAAATACATGCTATCTTCAGCAGTATTTTCGAACCGAAACGACATTGGAACCTTCAAAAAAACACTCCGTAAAACAGGTCTACAGATACTTTAGTTTATATAACTTTACTCTTTATTCTATGGGCGGGGTTGATTGCTTTCCATCAGGCTAGACGCTTGCTCGTTTGTAAAAAAGATATAAGCAAAGAATCATGAATTAAATTTTTGCAAATAATAATAATTATATTCATTAAAACAAAAAAAAATAATGTGAATTATACATGGGGTAACAAATTATAAATGGGCACGGTTTGGCGTACCGAATTTAAATGACAGGTGACTTTGTGTCTGGCGAAAAAACTTCTAAAGGATTCAGTTGAATATTAAAAACATATTTCTTTCAATTCTAGGTGGCCTTCTTCGCTCTCTTAGCCTGTGCAGTTGCCGCACCTGGCTACCTCGTAGGCCATGCTACCCCAGTAGTTGCTGCCGTTCATACAGCCCCAGTTGTTCACGCGGTACCAGTGGTCGCTGCGAAGACAACCGTCACCAAGAGCAGCCAGGTGGTCAACCATGGCACCCCCATCGTCGCCGCTCCAGTTGTGGTGAAGACCGCTTTACCGGTGGTTCACGCTGCTCCGATTGTTCACGCCGCACCTATTGTTCACGCTGCCCCAATTGTTCACGCTGCCCCAATTGTTCACGCTGCCCCAATTGTTCACGCTGCCCCAGTTGTTCACACTGTCCACACTCCAGTCGTCGTGAAGACCGCCCCAGCTGCGATCGCGCACAGCAGCTCCGTCGTTCACCACTCACATCTCGTCAAAGCTGTACCTCTAGTCGCCGTTCATTAGATATATTCGATATTAATCATATTTATTACCCGACATGTATTAGAATAAATCAAGTTTACTTTTTATTTTTAATTTTCTTTTTTTACACTCTATTCCACAAAAACTGACGAAGTCTCGATAGATCGAACTCGTGAACGAACGCCGCTTTAAGCTCTGATCGGCTCTGTTCTTTTAATTTATTTGGAAAAAATGACAAATTACAGTCGTAGAAAGAAAAATATATAGTATGAACATAATATAATAACATGGCCTAGACTGTAATTCTAAATGTTCGTGTACAGAATGGTTATATTATTGTTTTGTGTGACAGATTGTTTCAACTAAGTGCTGGAGCAACTTGCCAGCACCTCTTTGTGGCTTGCATACTGTATGTGTAACAAAAATACAAAAATATAATTTTAAGTATGCAAACAGGAACATGTTCTTTTGATTACGGTGAATTTATTGCATGATTTAGTTGTATTTTATGTGTATGAGTATGAGTAGTAGTATATATAAGAAAGTATGTTATGTATGTATGTGTGTCCGTATGAATGTCGTCACTGTGGTCCGCGATCTGAACACGTTCATTCTTGCTGAAGAGCAGCGCCAGGTGCTCCAATAGAACGCCCGGCATATGGTGAGCAAGAACCATTTTATGACACTTATTTGACAAATTATTTTCTTTTTATTACGTTTATTTGTATATTGTAATATTAGTAAGGGTTACTAGATAAGACGTATAGATATACGTCCATAACAATTGCTTTAGTTGTAAAACATAATTTTAATATTGAAAATCAACCATAATTTTAATATCAAATGTATTCGCATTATAGTCATTAAATTTTATTATAGTTTTAAAACAGGGTATCTTTTAGGCTCTTTTTCCACCATTTCTTCTCCGTAGAGATGTCCCACTACGTGACTGTAGTGGTTTAAAGTGTAAAAAAAACCACATTTTTTTAAAAAAAATAATTTGTATTAATCTTGGAAACATCTTAACCTAATAAAAGGAGAATGAACTGGAAAATTACTAGAAGATAGATGATAGATAGATGAGTGGGTTTTAATTTCTTAGTTACGAAGAGATAAGAAAAGTATTAGTTTTGTTTCTTAAATCCAGAGTGAAAGAGAATATAAAAGTCTACTCAAAAATATTTTCGTTAATTTCTCCTTTTGTGAGTCACCGAAAAATTGATTAAATCTGCATTCTATACAACTTAGATTGATTTTTATCTTTCCCTTATATGGTACATCCTTTACCTTATAGTTTTAGGTTTTTACAGTGTAATTCACATAGGAAGTCTCTATATTTTTAACCTACTCTGTGTACATTGAGAATGCCGACAGCTTCACGGATGCATAATTTCAAGTAACTAGTCCAAACGAGGTGGCGATAACCCAGATTAAAAGGCAAGATACCCCCCGGTAACGGTCCAGAAAAGGAAAACTTATTCGATTAAGTCCACAATATTAACTTCTCGAATGAATGTTTCGGAATAACTCGATAGATTATTAAAGTTTGAGTGTACCGCTTGTTTATTTAAGGAAGATATCGATAATTCATTAGTGAATACAACTTTCTATTGATGGGATAAAGTCCTGTTTATAAGGATAAGTGTATTGCCATCAGGTGAATAATTCTTTTCATATATATATATATATATATAAAAGAATTATCGTCTCGCCATCATTTTTAACAAATTAAGTTTATTACAATTCTTTATAGTGAATCCAACGAGCCGCAAGGGAGGATGGAGGTCAGCCCCAGCAGTGCCAGAGAGAGATGAGGTAAGTCACTAGTACCCGGGGGACTCCGATCCCGGGACGGTCGCCACACTTGCGACTAAGCTCGCCCCCAGCCACCCATCCATTGGCACGGCAGACCGATTCACGCATGTATTGGCGGAGAGAAAGGGAATAGGATAGAGAAGAATGAAAAGTGCAGGGTCAATGAAACATAGATTTAGATAGAATGATAGGGATATGATACTACCACAACGGAAGACAAGGAGTGATACGGTAGTAGCTCGGGTGGTCAGGGTCGCGTACCCGTGTACCAATACCAACAGGCGGCTAGGCAAATATACTCGGCGACCGTGGCTGTTAATAATGTAATATCCGAATTGTCTGAGTAAACAAGCTTTAAGATAGTCGCGTAATATGTATGTATATATGTACCTCTGTATACTTCATCATAGATGCCACATTATATATTCTATTATCCCGTCAAAACAATTGTTCCATTTGCTTTTAAAGCCTCTGTTTATTCAACAGAGAACACAAACAGACAGACATGGAACACGCTAAATGATGTTAGTATGACATTTCTAGTAAATTCAAGCTTGCGTACCCTTGAGACGTATAGCGATTTAGACAAGTATGCTAGACGAGGCAGCGTTTTGGAATCCGAACGGAGATATTTCCAAGGAATTCTCTGCCATGTTAAGTTTCCCATCTCCTAGCTACATTTAAGCGGGAACGCCTGGAATTTTCCAGCGTGAATATATACTGAGACAGGATTCTTTAAAACGTCTTTTGCTTTCGTGTCTGATCTGATTAGAAGTCGCTATCGAATTTGAAATGTATCGCTTGTTGAGTATTAACTTTTTTCATTTCGTCATCCTTAATTTTTATTAAAATTTTTAAAAATATTTACTATTATAAATTTATACATTTACTATCTAGCGGAGAGGCGTCCCACACTACGTTTCCTAAGACTGCGATCTGCGCCGGAACTGGATGGACGCCATATTATTTGTCTGTACCATAAATGGGTTGGTTCGCCTGGAAAAGTACCACACTCTCGCAGAAAACCGGCTTCTGAGTGGTAGCTTAGCTACCGCGCTTCGTTATGTAAGCGGTTAAGTTATGGAGGCCCTAATCCCCTCCCCCTCCCATAACGACACTTTCCTTAAAGGCCAGCAACGCTTTTGTACTGCCTATGGCATTGCGGATATTTATGCTTTGATTGCTTTCCTTCAGACTAGAAAAGAAAAAACTTTATTACATTTACATTACACTTTTTTTAAAAAACTAATATTAAAAACCTAATAATATTATAATATACAAATAAACAAAACAAAAAGAAACTAATTATAATCTAACAAGGGTCATAAAATGGTTCTTGCTCAGCGTATGCCAGGCGTTCTATTGGAACACCTGGCGCTGGTTATCAGCAAGAACCGACGTGGTCAGATCGGAAACTACAGTGACATCGGGTGTCACGCCTGCTCGTTTGCCTTCCAATCCCATGAAAAAAAACTGTGATAAATTATATATATATTTATATATATATATTATTTGATTTCCAAAAATGTTAATAGTTCCCACGATATAAAAGCAGTAATGGAAAGCAAATATTATTGGAAAACCGCCGTCCCCTAATTGAAAAAGGCTTTCAGGCGTTTGCAGCAAAAGCATTACATATTTATGGATATAATGTTTCAGAGGAGAGTGCATTTTGAAAGGGATTTGACATACACTGAACCCGTTCAATTTTTATTTGCTACGTGTGACTTTTTAGATTGGATTACGTTGTACCTATGACCTTCTTTTTATAAAAGCATCGATCAGCAATATACAGCGCATAAGCCGAGCGTGCGGTCCTTCGCCCTATTCTTACGGCAACTCTTCTACCCGTGGGTACGAAGCTGTCGGTCTACAAGGCGTAAGTTCACTCCCGATTGACTTATCCTGCGTCGGTCTGGTGGTATCCGACCTCAGATCCAGCAGAATCTGTCTGTGCGCGCCATCGTGGGCTTTCTATGTACGTAATGATGTAATAGCTAGGGACCTCAGGATGGAGAGCATCATGTAGAGCATGTGAGTTTGTGTTCCGGTTGGCTCGGAAGGTGTTTGAGCGAGCCGACAATGGACCTATATACTCACACCTAAAAATCCTTGCTCCCCTCCACGCTCGTCTAACTAAGTAACGCCCGCTCTCACGTGATATCCTCCTGTCGCCGCCTGGCTCCCGTAGCGGGGAGGGCCAGAGACAGTCCCAACGTAAGAATAGATTCAGCCACATCTCAACTTAAGGACACACTCGCTAAAGGACGCCCAAAATCCGCTGGTATCAGCGGCATCTAGGACCAGGGGGCAATCGCCCCTTTGAGTTGTTGCGCGAGCAGTGGGGTTCATCCCAGAGGCTCGATTCTACACCCCCGAAGGTGTGGACGTCCCCGTACGTAAGTGTGTAGCAATACACAAAATCTTTCACGAATTCATTATTTCTTTAATGGATTCGTGAAAGATAATACTTCGCCGCCACAACGATCCAAACTATGTCTGTCATCTGCAATGCTGGCGGCTTCTCAGATGGATTGCAGGTATTTTGTAAACTCATACCCTCGTCTCTGGAATGCCTCTATCTCGGATTCACTTGGGAACGAAGCAGGCGGTAAATCGTTCTATATTTTCACTTTAGTGGCCTCCTATAATACCCTAGTACTCGAGAGGATTTCAAGAGGAAGTCAAAAGTACCCTTAACCGACGAGCTTGTATAAAGAGAGTATAGATAAAGCAAAGAGAGTGTGCTGGGAAGTGCCTGAAGTACTTAACGGTTGTCTTCCGAAGAGTAGTATACCTGATGATGCCTCGTGTTGAGACGAAACACGCGTCGTGTACATTGTGATAGAGTAGTGGTGTGTTTGAATTTGTAGTTGCTGACGGCCGTTTTTCGGTGAGTTTTAGTTTAATATATATAGTGAATCCCACGAGTCGCAAGGGAGGATGGAGGTCAGCCCTGCATGCTGAGGTAAGGCACCATAGTCCCCGGAGGAGCCCGATCCCGGGACGATCGGCACGCTTACGACTAGGCTCGCCCCTAGCCACGCATCCATTGGCACGGCAGACCGTGGATTGGCGGAGAGGAAGGATAGAGAAGAAAGGAAGGGGCAGGAAAGGAAATGGGGATTAGGGGGGTTACCAGACTCGGAATAAACATTTAAAAATCCATATAAATATTTATTCCGATGCGGGAATCGAACCCGCGACCATTGACTCCGTGGGCGGAGGGCCGCGCCACTGAGCCAATCGGTCGTCGATTTAGTTTAAGTTCTCCATAAATCTAGTTCTCCCAGTAAAAAATACAAATTTATTATTTTTATTTTTTATGTTCGCTTGTCGCGAATCTTAGCTAAGTAAAAATTCTGACTGTCCACATAAAATTATTCATTTATAAAATTAATAATATATAATAAGAATATTCATCAGGATGCTAATACCTACGTTTGGACTTTAGTCGCCTCCTATGACACCCGAGTACTTAAGAAGAAGAAATATTCATCGGAATGCCTTACGTTTGAATTTTATACATTTGATACATTTAAGCTTAAATTATTAATTTGTAAAATGAATAATATATAAACAAGGATCATTCATCTTATATTAGGTCAATTAATGGAGTCAGTGAGGCCCAGAGTGCTCCCTCGGGCCCTCCTAATATCGCAGTTAATTTACGCGTCTGGAATGCAAACATTGATTAAGCAACGCCTTTGCAAAATATACGAGCAAAGAAAAGTTTTCATTCGCTTGTCATTGAAATATGTTATTTTAAATAAGGCGTTAATAAAAATCAAACACGTAATAAAATAATTTATAGAATTCAAAGGTAAAAGAAACATGTAGCGCTGTTGAATTTTATTTATTTTATTTATTTGTTCTCACTAGGAAGGCCCGTGCTGAGACCTTTCGATTCGGTCATTATTCAAATTTGGAATACATATATAGATACACATAAATAAGTACATAGATACATAATACATATACACACACACACTGCCGACCGCAATGAATGGAAGAGCCTAACGAACCGCTGGGAGAAGTCTGGTGACCGCGATCTTGAGAAATGAAGGATCGACCAGAGAGAGAGAGAGAGAGAGAAGCGAGCCATCTCGCGTTGTGTCTTTTTTCGCCTGTCTTTCGTCTGTCATACCTGCAATATGCCCTGTCCGTTTACGTTTCAGTCTCTGGCAATGTGAAAGGATATCTAAGACCTTTCTCCTTTTTCTTATATGAGCGGTACGTTCTTATGAATACGTTCATGAAATAGGGGTCATAATCCATAGCTCTCTGGCAAGTAATGATATTTAAAAATACAATATATCGGAACGAGGAAGCGATACTGCAAATAAGTATAGTTTACTTTTTCCTTATTTCAACATTCGCTGAGGAAAGATAGCGCGATCGCCATGGTGTAATCTATTGTTCTCGTGATCCATGGTAAAATTTTATACACTCCCAGCACTTACCAATGGCTATAAAACTGTTCATGAATTGTGGTGAATCGTATTGTGGGATTTGCTTCTTGAAAGATGAACAGAAACCTGTTGATTGTAAGTCGTTTTATTTTAATAACTTTTTTAAAAAAATTAAAAGATCAACCCTCGGTATTACACTGCTGGTTGCCTCTTCCGAGGCAAGTTACTTCTCATCATCGTCATCGTGAACGTCATCTTGGGCTACATACATATTCTAGCCGTCATGCGCAGATAGACGCTCCATCTAAGCCAGGGATTCCCAATCGACCCCTTGATCGATATCGACCCCTTGACGTTGAAACTCACCATCTACCGAAAAGTTTTTAAATTGGTATTTTACACACGTATATACATACATACATATCGTCACGCCTGTTTCCCGTAGGGGTAGGCAGAGACCGCAGATCTTCATCCGCTGCGATCCCGGCACACCTTACCTGCTTCCTCCACATTCATCCATCTTTTCATCCATCTTTTCATCCATCCTTCCTCTCACATTCATCCTAACGAAACGCTTCTCCGTGGTGAACGGTTGTGCGAACCACGTCGCCACGTATTTTGTATCAATAGAACACAAACTAGACATAGGATTTTTATAGTAATTTGGATATGGGTCTATGAAGTGTTAGTTCATTTCGGAAAAGGGGTCTCTTGCCCAAAATAGTTTGGGAATCCCTGATCTAAGCAGGGAGATTCCACACTGCGCTTGCAAACACACGGTCTCCACTTCACATATACCTAATAGGAAGAAACTATATTAGGACCGTATTATGCCGAGTGATTCCATCCCATGTGTACATATACAGAGCCAGTCCTCGTCTTTTCCCCTGTGACGAGCTGGTTAAAATAGAAAAGAAGAAGAAACAATACTTATTCATCTGTTTTGTTACAGTTTTGGTCATGCCTCCTGATACTGCCATTTTCAGAGCCAAAGCCCGTCACAATATTCACCTCAGAATTCTTCAAGCGGCCGCATTTCCTACAAGGCTACAGGATACCAACTGCGCCACCAACTACCACCACCACAACAACACAGAAGCCAATAGAACACCATCCCGTGTACCTATACAGCATGGCTTCTCCAGTCAATCCATTGAACACACTTATATATGCACTCTACTCTCCCCAGCAGTATACTCATCCCAAACCCAATCCCCAAACCCAGCTGGAGCCGCAGCCTCATGTTCCGGTGATGGCTCCAGTGACCTTAGTTCAAGGAGTGCAACCCGTATTCTATAAAATGCAAATGTATTATCAATTATTAGGTAAATAAATAATTTAATATTTATGCGCATATTATTTGGACATAGGCCTCCCCCAAGAAGCGCCACCTAGCCCGACCTTCGAATTCACGCATCCAGTTTCTTCTAGCCGCAGATTGTCACACCATCTAGCCGGGGGGCGTCCCACACTACATTTACCGAGACGCGGTCTCCACTCCAGCACTCGTTTGATCCAAAGATTGTCGGATCTCCGACAAATGAAACCAGCCCATTGCCACTTTAGCTTGCTAATTCGATAGGCTATGTCGGTGAGTTTAGTTCTCCGGCATTTGTTCATTCCGAATCATATCTACCAGAGAAACTCCGAGCATAGCTCTCTCCATAACTCTCTGAGCGACTCTGAGCGACTCTAAGCTTGTGAAGCAGACGGACTGTCAGCGTCCACGTTATTATGGGTCGAATAATCAGTAAACGCATTCTTACTGATTATTTTCTACCAGAATTGAGAGAACATGATGCCTTCACTTCACGCACATGGTTACAACAATATGGCGCTGCATCTCACACTGTTGGAGAGGCCGCGAAGCTTTTTCATGAACTTTTCACTAAAAATTAATAAGCTGTTTTAGGCCAACCAGGTCGCTGATTCTCACCTTTAAGGACTTTGCTCTATGGGGGTTCCAACAAAAGTAAAGTCTATGAAACAAATCTGACGACCGTCTCAGCACTTAGAGAAAATATCGTCAGCGAGTTTAACGGCATCCCGACGTCACTACTTCAGCGAGTGACACAGAACACCGTGGCTAGATTCCAACAATGTTCCCATAGGATAACACCACACTTTCATTCTTCGTAAAAGTTTTTTTTTTATGGGATGGAGGACAAACGAGCAGGCGTGTCACCTGATGGAAAGCAATCAGCGCCGCCCATAGACATTCGCAGCGCCATAGGCAGTGCGGAAGCGTTGCCGACCTTTAAGGAAAATGACATGATGATGAAGAGTGGAGGGGGAAGGGGAAGGGGAGTGGGAGGAGGAAGGGGAGTGGGAGGGGAGGGTGTTGGGCCTCCGGAACTCAGACCGCTCACCGTACGAAGCGCGGTAGCTAAGCTACCACTCAGACGCCGGTTTTCTGCGGGAGTGTGGTACTTCCCCGGGCGAGCCGGCCCAAAAAAGTTATTAAGTTCGATATATATCTAATATTTTTTTATTTATTTATTGTTATAATTGTAAGTTAAACTTGTACTTTTGTATAAACAAGTGTTATAAACAAAAAAACTTAGTCATTTACTACTCAGGTCAACAACTCAAATTAAAAAAAAAAATTTAATCTGTATTATCATCAAGTGTCATATGATAAGTTTAAAAAATATATTTTAACTTTATTCATCAATAAAAAGTATTTTATTAACGATAACCCAGTGAAATTCGTTTCACCTACAATTTATTTCCGCCAATCCACGATCTGCCGTGCCATGGTGCATGCGTGGCTAGGGGCGTGGATGCGTGGCTAGGGGCAAGCCTAGTCGCAAGCGTGTCGTAGGCATGCAATACTTTCTAAAAAAGAAACGTACAGTTTTATATAACAACACGGCCGTTAGACAATGAAGTCGTCGCCAACGCCATCTATTGAAATAATGGAAAGTAAAATGAGGAAAAAGAAATTTTAATTTTTCATATTTCCTTTATGTTTTCCTTATATTTTTTTATTCGAAAACCTTTCCTGTATTATAGCAAATAAAATAAAAAATAAATCATTCAAATCGGTCGAGCCGTTTTTCAGTTTTAGCGAGACAAACAAAATAGTCCTCCATTTTTATATACGTATAAATATAATATAATATATATAGTTTTAGAGAAAGAGCTACCTAACAGAAGGAATTGAAAAATAAATAGTAATAAATAGTAGCTAGTTTTATCTTGTACACATTTCCAAGAGTTCATACAGAGAACATATTCAGGATTGATTTATAACAAACATTAAAATCGAATTAACTGTCTAAGAAAGGCAACTAAAACTACAAATAAAGCGTATCCCTTGTAAGGTCGTGATAAAGATCTAATTAGCGGAGGGGCTGTTAATCACCGAGTAATTCCTCATAAAGGTGCATCATGCTGAATCATGGTTTATTCACCCCGGCAATTAGAGGATCGACTGTTCAAACCCCCCTAGTGTGGCACCACGCTTTCATTTCATTATATACACGCCTCCCTTTGTTATATCAAACTGGTGGGTAAATACCTTAATGTTGAAACTTTATAATTAAGGAAACGATCAACGTCTAATTATATCTTGATAAGTTTGAATGGGTAGTGAAATCTCGCTGTTTCCCAAACTCACCCAACCTTACCTTTTGTGAAGGTAGGCGTTGCTTACATTTACAAAGTTTATCAAGAAAACACCTTACACGGGTTCAAGAATTTGTAAATTAGCCGATTCAATCGTGTACTATTTTAATACATGAAAGAAGTTTATTTTAAATTTATCTTTTTTATATAAGATGGGATATTTTATATAAGTGATGATAGCAGTTGGCAACATCGAAAAAATGCCGAAATCGAGCATCTGGTGGCCCAACCTAATGTAATAGGAGTGACTAAGGCTCACCGACTTCGTTGGCTGGGCCACGTGGAGAGAATGGGGGAGGATCGCGCAGTCAAGAGAGCGTATGTGGATCGCCCAACTGGACGACGTCCTGTGGGGCGCCCCAGGTACCGCTGAAGAGACATGATTGATGATGACTTGCGCAACCTTCAAGTCTGTAACTGGCAGGAGGTGGCGCAGGACAGGGCAAAGTGGCGTAAGATCTGTTCGGAGGCCAAGATCCATTTTGGGTCGCTGCGCCAACAAAGTTAGTTAGTTAGTTTTATAAGGTGGGAAGGGAAACGAGCAAGCGTATCACCTGATGGAAAGCGATCAACGCCGCCCATAGCGACACCATGGGCATCGCAAATGCGTTGCCGGTCTTTAAGATATGAGTGGGTTTGTTCATTACGTTGGGCGCCAGTGTGGCACCTTTCTTTTATAACATTAGATAACGTTGGGCGCCAGTGCAACACCTACCTGGGTTTCACAAATAAAACCAGAGTGTTACCAGTATAAAGAAATATTTATTAAAAAAAAAAGAATCAAGTAGGTGAGACACAAATTTGTAGGTCGTGGGTAAACGGCCGATCTGATTTTGCCACGTAAGCGGACTAACACTCCCCTGAGCTAGCTTGCGCTCAAAGAAGAAAACCGCAGGTAGAACCCTGCAAGTTAACAGCGGTTTGCCCTCAGCGATTGTAAAGGATGCGCTGAGACACCTAAATGTCGATCCCTGAGCTAGCTAGCACTCAAAGATATAAACCGCAGGTAGAACCCTGCCATTACATTTGCACCGCAGGTAACATACTGGCGGAGGGCAGGTGGCACCCTGGATCGCAGGTGACACCCTCCGTTACATTGTGCACCGTAGTAGAATCATTACCGCAGGTGGAATCAACCCCGCAGGTAAAAGCTGGCAGGTAGAACCCCGCAGATAAAATGTGCAGGTGAAATCTGGCAGGCAGAACCCCGCAGATAAAATGTGCAGGTGAAACCCTGGAAGTGACAGATACCCATCGATTACGACATGGCCTATCAACTTCCGTTCTGGTTAATCAGCGACAACTCGTGAAAAGCATTATGTCGAGATTGTCGTGGTGAATTAAAACCAGAACGGAATTACAAAATAAAAATTAAACACACATGTGCTATTCAAAACTTACCCTAAAACGGGGTTTGATTCCTGCACTTATTTTTAAAATAAATACTGAGCGAGGGCGCTCTTAAGAGACGTCATGGTTCCCGTTGATATTTCCATAACGGACGAACCCTCACTGAGGTGGTGTCGTTCCTCGGCACCCGTCAGTAACTTCCATAAAAAAACCCAAGTGGCACACGAACAAGGCCGAAATAGCACGAAGGCGCGAGCACCGCACCTACACCTACTTGAGTTTACAAATTCCTTTTCAAATTCCTTCAATCTGTCACCGCGTTGCTTTGAACACTTAACGTATGACAAGCAAAAAATGTTCGATGGCAGATCGTGTTTTTGTTATAGTAATTTATTAACTCTAATATTAGAATAAGTATTTAAATTTGAATACGGAATAGTGTACTAATACTAATATTTTTAACTTATACTTAAACTAACTAAAATTATATCATTAAAACATG